>JAHWXV010185371.1:0-27194 GCA_024586415.1 Phrixothrix hirtus
ATATATATATATATATATATATATATATATATATATATATATATATGGATATACCGCGTGTACCCTTAATAGCGGATAATATCATTTATATATATATATATATATTCCGGTAATACGTTTTACACGAGGTGGAAGAGTTTAGGATGATAAAATGTTGATACATCTTGTATATAAAACATACAAGTTTGTTAAATTAAAAAAAACGATGTGTAAATATGAATATAAGCAATTTCTTCAGTGAACTAAACAAATGATCAGGAAAAATTTACAAAAATGCCCAAGGCCATCTCAAATCAAAATGAATAACTTTGAAAGGAATGTTATTATTAAAATGAAAACAAAATGCAAATGCTAGGCACACATGCAACACCTCTTGGATGAATTACAATTAATTTTAGTATATTTTAAATCGTATAATAATTTGAAGGTTAATGAAAATGTAAAATTTGTAATGTAATAAAAAATTCAAATCCATTCAAATAGGCAAATAACTCATATCCAAATATTAATAAAAATAGATAAATTTACGTATAAACAATTTCCCAATTAAGCAGTGTGGGTGGTTTTTGATCGATTTAAATGTAAATGTAGAGATGAGACATATTGTAACTTATGTAAAGTCCTGGATAGCCAACACAAATTTTAACTGGATTTTAATAAACATGAAGAATTGTTTCATGCTTAATACCAATTTATCTATGGACTTTTAAACAATCCATATTCTTCAAGATCAGCCATTTGGGAAAGTTGCCAACCAGTGTATTTAGTAATTTATAAAATACGAATAATTAAATGTGGTAGTGTTGTTGTAAAAATCCTATTTTATGGACAATAAAATCTATCGATAGAATTTCGTTTGTTAAACAAATTTTAGTAAAAATTCCAGATTCCTGGTGTAAGATTTGGTCTAGAATCGTACCAAAATTCGTCATTTTGTTTATTTTAAAATTGAGAATTGAATAAATTCAGTATAATCTGATCTACTATGTAGCTAAGATGTGCTCTTCAGTAAAATAGAACATTAAACATAAAATAAAGTTTATGTGAAACAAAAAACGAAAAAAGAATAAAACGTAAGCAATAAATACTAAATAATACGTGAAATATACTTGCATTTTTAAAAAACACTCTTGGGTGTTGCAAATTAAATTAATGGCATTAAATAAATTCCTAGACAGCATCAAACACCAAAGACGTGTAATTAGTTAAAGGAAAGCCATCTTTTGGACACTGAAAGATTTTATAAACAATTGACAAGTAAATAGTATTAACAACATTTTAGCGAAAAGTTACCAGAGCTGGAAAAATATTGAACAGTTCTAAAAAACATTAAATAAACTAGTTTGTGACATCATCAGTTCGTCCAGGTGTAACGGCATCACAAAAAGCTTAGTGAAGCACAGTTTGCTGCATGGGTGGAAATAGCAGGTAGAAGTAGAAATGATATGTTCACAATTGCAGGACCACATATAAGGTATTTCAAAAGTTTGAACAGTATATACATTGAAATTTTGTTGCAAATTTGAAATAATAACATTAGGTAATAAAACTTTTAATAAGCTAATGAATTTTATTAATAATTTCAATTTGAGCACGTGTTGTTGCGTTAAAATAAAATTAACGATGCACAGTATGTTACAAAATTATTAACCTATTTAAACAGGTTTGCCTTGATTGTTTAAATCAAGAATATTTTAAAATATTTTAAGTTTAAACCATAGTTCTAGGACTAGTTTCGAATTATGAGAATGCATAGTAGAATATTTTAATGCGACAAATGTTAATAATACACGTAAAGAACTGTATTCGTCTTAACATATCTTTCACATTTGAAATTGAGATAAAATTAACATAACGTTTATTTTATTAAAAGCGGTTGCTTCATATTTGAGAATTTCACTTATAAAAGGAATGGTCCAGGTCTTGTTTTGTTTAAGAAACTAACAAATAGAGAAACAAGATGGGAAAGAGCCTGATTTAATTTAATATTATTCACATTTATACAGGGTGAAACCAAGAAGATATGTATGTTTGGTTGCCTAGTTTGTATGAGGTGTAAACCAAGGTTGTTTGATGTGTCTAAAATAATTATAACAGCGGCATCTACTTATATTAAAGGCCATAGTCTAAAATAATTTGTTTTTATACGAGGCAAGACAGAAAACATGTGATGAATTTGTAATTTTCTAATGTAATGCTCCATTTTATTTCATTTTTCAGTGTTAAGGTAAATTGTTATATTGCTATACATCATACGTGCCATTTTTGAGATATTATATTCTTAAAAGCTTTCAATCAAAGTCAATCTTCCTTATTCAAGCTAACTTTGGAGATTCATATGAAACATTGTAAACAGCAGATATTTGAAGTTGAAGATAAATAGATAGATAGATAAAATCTAAATAATGCTAAAGGCTGTAGTCAGCAATGTATAATTCATCTTATTTTCTTTTACTGTGCATTACAAAATTAAATTAATTGTTCGTTGTATATTAATATTCTCTATCCCAAATACTCACATTCAACAAGTTATTATTTATTAAATAAATGACGATTGCTTGTATTTTATCTGTCAAATCATGTTGAATGCCAACTAATTTAAAAGTTAGAATATCATGTTAATGGTAACGTTTAGTGGAATGAGGCACTTATATTACTCGAGACGTGTAAGGGAACATGCCCACTCGCGTTGCTTGTAATGTATTTATTATAGGCAAAGTGTAAATCATTGCCATTGCTAGGATAACGTTTAAATAGATACAGTATTGCAGTTGTAGTATAGTGCAGGCCCGACGTGGTAAAAAATCATGGTAAATAGTCAAATCGCCAGATTGTGCAAAAACGAATTTTTAGTATTTGGCAGGACTTGAGAAGTATTATTATAAAAGGCAGTTCCTGAAAAACAAAGTAAAGTTTCTTGTTTTATTAATAATGTCAAGAGACATGAATTGTTTTAAAGGTATAACTAAAAATAAAGGAGAATTAGCCCTTTTAGTTCGATCAGCAAACATAAACTGTAAACAATAAAAATGAAAGGAATACTAAATAAAGTCTACAGTATTTCCAACGCAAGAATTTTTGTAACCGGAGATGTGTTTGTTAGTCTTGGTGCTGTATGCAAAAAATGTTCAGAAGTGAACTATTCTGCTTTTGATTCTGTAAACAAAAATCTGACCAGCCTATTGGTGTCGCTAATATTTTTAAAACTGTTATTACGTCACGATGGTGAATTTGTTGCAAGATATATGACAAAAATCAGTTGTGGAAAACCAAATAGCTCAACAATTATATAAGAAATGCAATTTAAAATTGAACACATAATTTGTGTAACATACTGCCGACTTTTACTAGAGAAATTAACCTATCATATAAAAAAAGATACCACGAGCTTCGAAATTTATAAGTTCTCAAGAACTATTTCAATCCCGGGCCAATCTGCAACCGCATTACTTTTATTTTATAAAAATTCCTCTCTTCCTAAACTTCTTTGATACTTACTGTATAATACTACAATCTTTGTCGTACTTATTTTCACACCATTTCCTAATTTATTTCAAAGGTGTCACCGTATGAAAGCTTTTATCAACACCTTACAATATTGTTTGTAACTATTTCGTACGGCAATGTCGCTATAATTTAATTTAAGAAAAACAAATATAAAAATAGAGAATCGGTTATCAATAAAAAATTGGTAGCTAGAAAACCACCGAGATTGGTTAACTACTCAACGTAGGACGGCTTTACTTTTTAACGTATAGCAAAAAATACAAACGAGCTCGCATTTAAAGTAAGCGAGCTACTTACATTCAGACCTTATTCAAATATAAACGAATAATAAAAACGTCTCCCAATAAATAATATTTATTTAATATCAGTTGTGATGTAGTGTAATAGCGAACGCTTTCGTAAAAAACTATTACGTATTAATAATATTAAGTTTACGATGCCGTACTATAAGATATTCTACCTAGATAGAGTATGATATGCTTCAATTTCATTTGTAACCTAAAATTGACATTTAACAATAACATTGAAAATAAGCAATGCTAACCAACAGCGGGATCTATCTACTAGAATGTCAAAGCGGCCTACATAAAGGTTTAGACATATAATACGTTGGTGTCACAAACAGAAAATTGATACTTGGATTTTGGTAGCACCTAAAAGATTCAGCAGCAGCTGTTCGGATTTTTCCAAACACTTAGAGATAATGACCAAATATTCAACCCAGATAATAACTTCAAAATTTTACACATATCCAATAATTTCAATTACAATAAATACACTGAAATATATTTTATGAATAAATTCAATAATTTTTATAAAAACAAAAACTTCCATACTTTTATTTTAACCTATGAAACAATCTCTTTTCCACCCACATAACACAAAGGCATCTATTTTATCCGGAAATACTACAAAAAATGATCAAATTCATTCAAATAATCGTCAACAAAGAGTTCTACCATCAAAAAATTAACATAATTTGCCACCAAATTTAATATTTCAAACATCGTTATTTTTTGAATTGTACAGTACACGTGTATTTTTTAAACACACCCTGCTATATCTAAAACAAATTTTCATTTTTTAAATCCACTCTAAAATCATGAAAAAATCCAGCCACACGTCATAAATATACAATGAAAACTAGTACAAAGAGATGCTAGAAAATTTAAAAAGCTAATTAAAATCGACCATCTCAAAAGTATGTAAATTTATAAATTTACATTCCTTCAAATTATTTTACTTTTTAAATCTTTATTTAGAGTGCACTGGAAATATCAAATTAACATTAATTATTAGCCTGAAGATGATATCATCTAATATGTTTTACATGTATTAGTGTTTTACGAAAACGTTCGCTATTACACTGCATCACAACTGACATAAAATAAATATAATTTACTGGGAGACTTTTTTATTATTCGTTTAACCAACAACCTAACTAACTTCTAGAAATAAAAATACCGCCATACAGTGGACCCACTACATTATATAGGGTTTCCACAATAGAACTCCGGAGTTTTGAGGTTAAATATTTTTATTAAATCAAAATTTTAGTTTAATGTCTTATACATGAATTTGAAGGTAATATTCTCAAGATTTTACAACAGTTTAGTAAATTTCAATATGAGCGTTGACATTAGAATAGCGTAGAAAACTCTCACACAGTGTGTCTTTCCCAACAGTTGCAATAGCGTATCAGACATTAACTCAATGTGTTCGTCTCTACAATTATCGTGTAGTACTCAGTAGGTGCAGTCAGTTCTCAGTTAGTACAGTGCAATGACGACGCCCCAACAAAAAGCACAATGTGTTATTTGGCTCGTACAAAGAAACTTTCGACGCATTTATGGTGGTGATGCACCTACGGATAAAATCATTCAGCAAGGGCTAAGTGAGTTTAAAGAAACTGGAAATGTGTGCAAACAAAAGGTCGCCTAGCAGGCCGCGTGTGTCAGCAGAGAAAGTTGACAAAATCCGAACTTCATGCCTACAAAGCCCTAAAAAATCTCTAGTTTCGAGTTGGGGATACCGTGATCAACTGTTCATAAGGTAGTTCACAAGAGGCTTTCTTTAACTGCTTACAAGTTACAAATTTTGCTTGAAATTAAACCAACAGATAAAGACAAGAGATTTCAGGTTTCTATTAATATGTTAAACAAAATTGACGGAAATAACAATTTTTTAAAAACTGTAATTTTTACCGATGAGGTACTTTTCATGTAGGCAGTACTGTGAATCGACATAATTGCAGAATTTGGCGTTCACAGCCGCCTCATTAGTTCACTCAGTATCACCCAAACTGAATGTTTGGTGCGGCCTTATGTATGACAGAGTTATAGGCCCCTTCATTTTTGTTGAAAAGACAATAAGTGGTGATGTTCATTGTGATATGTTAGAGGAGTATGTTTTTCCTCAGTTGGATGATATTGAGGCAGAAATGGTTTTTGTCCACTTTCAGGAAGATGGCGCATCGCCTCACTTTAGTTTGCGTGTACGAGAAGCACGCAATACTCGATTCGGCAACAGGTGGATTGGAAGGGAAGGGCCTACCCCTTAGCCTCCAAGGAGCCCAGATTTGACTCCCTTGGACTTTTTCTTCTGGGTATATGTGAAGAACCTCGTGTATGCAGAGAAAATTCGAGATCTAACCCATCTCAGCCAACCGATATTCGCTTGCGTGCTAACCGTCACCCCAGTCATTCTGGACAGAACCTGGCGACAGGTACGCTTCATTTGGAAGTGTGCAGTGCCACTAATGGGGCCCACATTGAAATTTACTAAATTTTAGTAAAATCTTGAGAATATTATCTTGAAATTCGCGTATAACACATTAAACTAACATTTTGATTTAATAAAAATATTTAACCACAAAACCCGGAGTTGTTTTGTGGAAATCCTGTACCATTCAAGTATATTATGTACAGTTTTGATTAAACTGTATAGTTTTGTCATACTTTGTGATACAATTCAGTGGCTTTAAACCTATTATCTTTGATAAGGTTAACTTCGGCAAAGGTGATTGGATTCTTGGCTGAGTTATAGCAATGCGGAACTTTTAATTGTCCATCTGGCTTCAACTACTACTGCAATCTCTTCATACCTGCTAGAATCTGAAAGTGTTCAAACTCCCAACACGAATTGTTTATGTGCCAAATATCACACAGATGCGACGTGGCGTTTATGATTTTATTCGCTTATCTTAGACTAATTTTTTCCGCTGCAAAATTACCAACCCGCTTCTGTTAATATCAGTGATAATCATGCCAACCTCTAAGCCATCGAGGACATTGGCAGGCGATTGGTTTTAAATGTAAGCGCTTTCAAAGTAGTTAAAAGCTGTAAAATCCTATATATTATGTATATCCTAGTTGTTTCTAGAATTTAAAGATGTAGTAAAATTTAGAGTACTCTATTTAAAAACTATAGTCATATATATTTTGAAATAGCATTCCAAGTACTTGTAAATTATGTATATTGTTACGATTTATATTGTTATCTATAGAACTTCGAAAACATGTAGGGTTTGAGCTACAGACCATTTGTCGTAGATAGCGACACAACCTGTACATACTGCAGGCGTAATGGCGTTTACAAAAACATGCTATGTATGGAATGAACCATATTTTACATGTTGTATAGCAGTCTAAAAGATGTGATCTGAAAAGCTTAAGAGATATTTATTTATTCTGGCAGCACTAAAAAGATCGCATAGCTTTGAAGGTGTTCGAAACAATAAACTTGTTCTAAAGTCAAATAATTTAATACTGGTCATTATCGACCTGCGATTTTTTTGCATCTTTAAGTACGGATTATATAGTCAAGAATGTTTCGATAAAAGAAGGAAAGTTCTTCACGATAAGATATATTCACTAGCTACTACTGTGACGTTTCGGCTTGATTTGTCGCGGTCACAGGAAGAAAATAATTTATATTTTTATTTGCTCGGTAGTTTATAGTGTAGGATAGATTCAGCGAGGTGGTAATTGTTCGTTTACGGTTGACGGAATAGTCCTTGCAGTGCTCCTGACGGTCAGAAAGATCTTGACCTAGAAGGTATTAGGCAGTATTGTTGCGATTTTTTATCTCTATAGATGACAAGGCAATAAACCTATAGAAAACGTATATTACAATAAAAGAACAGAACAACTATGCGATAAATATTTATAGGATTAACTCTGATTATGGCCGGATGAAATAAAAATATATTATTTGTTTACAGTAGTCAACACAATGTATGTTAGATCTTGCGGGCAAGTTTTGCATTCGTTTCTAATTCGCAAGGTAAGGTGTGCTTGGATTGATTAATGATTATCTCATAATGAGGCATCGGTGACCGGCGACCGGGAATGTCTTGCAGCGTTAGATCTAGGGCAATGGGTGCCTAACACCTTGAGTATTACCATACGGGGCGGTTGCTATATTTAGAGATCCTTGTTACTATGTCGACTGGAATCTCGACGGTTTCTGACCATCTGAGTCGGGCTACACCTTATTACTCGGTGAACTAGGTATAAGATCGACCAGGCGTTTTCTTATAGATCAAACGGGAGATCTAAATGCTCGCATTAGTGACCACACGGAATTTAAGGCGTTTTGACGTTGTCAGCGGTCGTGAACTGTGTCATACAACATTAATTCTTCGCAATATGTCACACAAAAATCAAAAGGTGAAAGACGCTGCTGTCGAGAACGTTTGGTTACTCAGCCAACGAAAACGTTGTCGGCGAGCGTCGCGGTGCTTAATAGGCTGTCGATAGAATTACACTTGGGACCTTCAATCTAGCTGACGGTGAAGCGCTATGAATAAAATACAGAGGTGGGCAAATTGACCGTACCACATTAGGAGAGCGTGATCAAATTCTTTGTTTAGAAGTTTAAACTGAAGTGAAGTTTTATTTATAGTTCTATTTTATATTATTCTATATTTTATAATTGTTTCTGGTAGCTCTACCTTTATTCGGCAAATGATGATTCCGGTTCTATTTTTCTTGTCTTACGTTATTGCCATGCATGTTTTATTACCTTTGATAAGATAGTATTCAATGTATGTAAAATTGCCTAATATTGCGCAATATATCGTAACATTTAACAATAAGCTAATATTCATTTTTATAGGGTTCGGCAGTTCATTTAATCTTTAAGTAGATGAGCTTATGCGACCATTAAATACTTCTTATATTTAATTAACTTACTAATTGTACTCCACGCACTTTTGATACTTAAGCGTTCTTATATTATCATTTTGCAATATTTTATTAACAGATTAACACGTAGAATCGTGTCCACTATTTTAATCGCGTATTTTTGTCATACCTCTACATTCGCGGCTATCGTTACACTACTTTCCGTTTCTATAATGAATTTTGTCGTTCAGTTATTGATAGAAACATTACGACTGTAAGAAAAATTGCCTAGTTAGTACTTGCATGATTTAAGCAACTCTAAAAGTCACTATTAATCTAATTGGTACTATCATGCATTAACATTTCGATATCTTACCCTGCCTAAAATTGTAGTGAACTTAGAGAAAGAGGTATCCATAAAATGGATACTGTTTTCCAGTGTGAAAACGGCTAACTATGGCATTAATAGTTGATATAATTAGATGTTTTGTTTAATCGCGACATTTTGACATATTACGAATATTTGAATTTAAAAAATATTTCATATCCAACTAAGAACTTTATTTTTGTTTGAATTGACTGTACGACTAAAATCATTTTGAATGTATAGAAAAGGAAGAATTAAAATTCAGCAACTCCTACTTTAAAGAAAGGTTTTATTTGAATACATAATAAATATACACTTTTTTGTCCAGCGTAGTACATAGCCTTTGGGTACGTTAGATAACGCTCAATTTGAAGCTATATTAAAAGGTATGATATGTCAGTTGGTGCACAACTACACTCAAATATTTTACTGAGCGTTCATCTAACTTAGTGTGTGACATTGTGATCGACAATGGAAGTTAGGTATGTTCATATAACCTAGAGAGCTGTTTGGAAATTTTAAAATGAGCTAGCTACAATAATAGTCGTTAGTGAAAAAACCATGTCAAATAATAGTCGTCAATGTTTTGATATTACTAAGCGTATCGCAACTATAGCACCTGACGATCATAGTATTGTCTACTCCGAACAATTTGCTTACTGGTACTTCTTCAAAACATTCATCGAAAGTTTCCAAGATGAAAAGTCATTTTATGTCGCAATAATGTTACTACATTTTACTACTGCCCGAAGAACATCCTATTTAAAAGAACAAATCTCTAAGCTGGTGATTCTGATGATGTCTTTGTGATTTCAAAGTTAAATGTAAGTTGCGACTTCGCTAAAAAGGCGAATTTTGGTTTTAAAAACGCAATAGAAACGTTTAAAAAATTTTTATTTCACATACAAAGAATATTTTAGTAAGTTGTAATAAAATATTTATGAATTAAAAAATGCATTTTAATATGCTAGGCCCAATAATTAGATAGCAGTCTTCGTATGTAGCAAAATGGTTTGCTTGGAACTCACATATTTATTGTTTACTAAGTCGAAAGTAACTTAATAAAAATTCATATATATATATGAAAAACGGTTTTTGGAAAAGTACTCGGTCAAATTGTCACAAAATGTAAACGTTTCGCCCACCTTCATAAGGAATGACACCATGACAACAAAAGTCGCTAGGTGTACAGTATTGTCCACTACAAAATGATCGAAACGCTGATATTGTCCCACAATTTGACGCAGTCCTTTCTCGAAAGCAATTTTCTTTACATTGATTTTGATCATGAAATCCTTTTTTCTTATAAATAATGGGTTTGTTTATTAGTTTGCTCTAGAGTAGCCTAGCTACTTCCCATTGGCATAAAAAATACAAATTAATAATTGAATTTGCCCAAATTACAATAAAATTCAGAGTTTATTGCTAATAGAAAGCAGCTAGGGTGCTCCAGAGCAGACACATAAACAAACCTATAGTTTAATACTGTAGTTTACTCAAAAATATTCCGTATTGTATCTTAGAATAATTTACATCTACAATATTTATTTTATAAACGAAAAGTTCAATTATTAAAATTAAATTCTGGTAAATTTATGTCATACAATTTTTATTTATTATAGTGACACGTTATGTTTTTTATTCAAAGGAGCTAAATAATTGTTGATTCTTTATTTAAGTAAAAATATAACTAATACATTTAATTGTGATTTACATATCTTAGGATATAGGAATGGCGTGTCGTTTCAGCAAATAAGCTTGTAATTTGTTTAAGCAATGCTTAGACATCCGGATAGAGGAATTACAAAGCATATTATAAATTCCTGCTCCAATTTCATAGAGGTTGGAAGTTGTGTTAACCTTTATAAAACAATGGCTTTAAAAACGCAATTACCGCACTATCACACAATCAGAATGTTTATTGAATAACAAGAAAGTTAAGAAACATTTCATTTGCACGAAAATTAACTACAATTTATACAGGGTATCCGCGATATAAAATTCATTACTTTAACAGTATAGGCATTTTAAAATACTCAAGAGAAAACTCTTATAGATTATGTGTCTAAATTGTATAGTTGTCGAAATACTTGCAATTAAAGTTTTCAGCCCGCCCCTGCTTTTTAATGTGATCTACTGTAATCAACAAGAAAGAGCTGCTCAACTGTATATCTTTAGCCAGTGACTCATACGATTTTAGAGTACCATTAATGAATGTTCTCAGATGTTAAAGTTTATAAAATCTTTAAAATAAAAACGAGGTTTTTACTTAATAGATACCATTTTTAACATATATACAATTGTATTATTAAATACGGACACATTTTTTAAATAACTTTCACTTTTACAAAGGTGCTTTAGCACGACGTTAAATTTTTTTGATAAATATCTTCATATTATTAATATTTGCTATAACTTGTGTTGTGTGTAATTGAAAATTTGTGAAAATAGTTACACATTTACATTTAATAGAATTTTGCGTAATTTGTATGTTCATACAGATTAATGTAAATAAAACTCGTCTAAACTTAATATAAAAATTAATACCTAAATATATAATTATAACTAACAAGAAATAGTGAAGTAAATTTTGATGATTAAAGAAATACGTTCGACTACTTATTATTAAAACAGCTGGCGACCTTGGCTCGAAATAGTATTTTAATACTAAAGGTAACATCATAATTTGTCAACAAAATTAAAATCGTATTTATGTTTTTAAGTACGGCTTCATGGTAAGAATATACAGGCCCGTATTCACGATAGATTTTTACACAAAAGCTTACAATTTTTGTTAAATTGGATTCAAACTTTCCATAGATTTATGTTCTCAAGGACCCTGGGTACACGTGCATTAAATAATGTGTTCTACATTCAGGACACCCTATATAGATATGCAGTTTCTTAAGAGTCCAAATGCATATCTACGCGCTATTCACCTATGACTTTCTTAAGCATTGTAGACAAAACTTAATTATTTATCCGTTAGTTCAAAAATTAATACTTGCTCGATTTAAAGATAAATCACCTAATGAGAGTCCGAATAAGCTAATTTATTCAGTACGATAATCATTACTTATGCATAAATGCTAGCTAGAACAGCCGTTGCATAAATAATAATAAGTACAAGAACAAATTCAATTAAATAAAGTGTCTTGGAACTTTGTATTCGCCTCTTAGAGGAAGTTTTGGAAAAGGCATAATTTATCAAATGCTCTTCTGTAAATAAATTCTAACTTTATTATTTCAGATGTAATGCAATGCCTTTAAAACTAGTATTTTAACAATTCATATTTATATTAATTCTCGGATGACTTAAACCTTGCTTTCAAATTAAGAATTACAGACTACTGCATCTAATAAATGGTCAGTAACTATGAAGCGAAATAATTTAGAAAAGACATATGTTCAGCAGTTGTTTTTCAGTACGTATTTAACGAAAGACCAAAAGTCGCCCAAAATTCAACGCAAATTTCTTCCCCAGCATTGGGAATAAAGATGTTGCCGAGTGGTAACTAACATAAACACAACTTTGACTATAACCTCTTTATTTTAAAGTTATTTTCGCAGTGATAACAAACAAAACTGGCGAGATCATTTTTCTAAAATATCAAATTTGAATAATAAAAATTTTATACAGTAACCCAAAATTGTAATAATGTTCAAATAAAAATTAAATATAATATAATTTCACAAAAGATTGTATGTTCAGGATATACGCACCGCAAATATGAACATTTTAAAGTCTTTCAAAATATTTTTTTTTATAATTTTGTATATTTCTTTTAATTTGATGTTATCATTTATGTTCTGATGGGGATAAATATTTTTTGGAACGTCAGCAATTAAACAGCTAATTTTATAAATATATTTTTCCTGCCTATATAATATTTATATAACCCAAATTCTGGACTTTTTCCAGTAAATATTATAATTTATCTATACTAAGTGTACACTTCTTTAAAAATATTTAAATAATTATATACATATATACATATATAGGCACATTATTGACACGTCAAAAAATATTTTGCTTAATATCAATGGAAAATTTAATAAAACCTCGAATAGTATAATAATGAGATATTTACAATTATAATAAAGTGTTCGTTGTAGTTTTGTTAATTTCAAAAAAAAAAAATTTCCTTTATTTTAATGTGTTGTATAGTAAATATCGATAATAATATCTGCTTACCTGAAATAGAAATCAAATTTGATCATTTTATTACTAAATAGTAGTTTTGTGTCGGCATAGATAACGGGAGGTTAGTGCGATCTTTGATAATTAAGGTTTTCTGTAATCATTCACCAAAATCGAGAGATAGAACTTTTAATAATGGTGGTGTTGAACGGGATAGTTCGTAGAACTCTTTACGTCACTGAATCATACAATGTCAGTTACCGTAGTTACATAAAAGTTACGATACTTTCCAGAGATTGCTGGTACAACTTGCTTACCTTACAAATATGTGAAAGTAAAAATGAAATCTATCGTAACATACTGAAATAGAATACTAAATATCCAGCAACAATTATAATAAATCAAATTAAAATGTGCTACAATTGGTCTGTAACAGTTAGGTTAACAAGTCAAAAGTGAAGTAACAAACAAATTCGGTTATCAATTATTAATTTTGGCGAGACCCACACTTGCAAAAATTATTACTACCTGAAAGTTTAGGCTCTACTCAATTGACAATCTTATAGTGGTTACACGTATGGATTTGATAAGGTGAAACAAGAAAGTCAAATTTGATACATATGGGTCGTCCTGTATATATAGACTATTACGAAGGTTGAATCTATTACACTCGTATCGCTAGGTGATTAACGCACGCAAGTTAAATGTTTGACACAAAACTAACGTATGATTTCGATACGAACACTACGCGAATTTAATAGCCAAACTTCTTTTGCAAGCCACAGATGATAAAGTTAAAGGCAACGATCTCTTGAACTTAAGTAATTTTACCGTTCACTTCAATTAAGCAAAGTAAACTTACGTAAGCCTTACTTGCGTGAATCAGTTTTAGTACAATTACCAATCTTACCATCTTAGTTAATCAACGCCAACATAAATCATCATTGTTGAAATTCTTTCATTAAATAATGGCGGAAAACGTGCTTTCTACGGTCATGAAATAAATGCGTACAAAATAGGAAATCTTGATTTTCCAACACCTTGAAATATCAAGTATACTGCACAATTATGTGGCGTTTTATTACGCAAAATAACGGTCTTAATGTTTCTTAAAACTTTAACCAACCAACATGGTTCGAGAAGAAGTGCCTTTGTTCTTAGGCCACAGGTATCAACCGGAAAAGGAGTTTACGGAAAGTCGATGAGCGAAACTCGAGTTGGCTAACCAGGAACCCTGATTTCAAAAATAAAATATTTAGTGCGACAGATATGCGTGGTAAATTGTCCGAATATTCCCAAATGTTGCACAATTTATTAATATTTACTTACGTCGGGCTAACCGGTATGATGTCATTTTTCGTCAAACAGCTACGTTGGAAATTATACATAAATTTTATATGGAATAGACGATTTCTTTAGCTAAAATTATTTAAATAGTTTTTGTTACATAGGATAACTCCTAATAAAACTGACGGAACCTTTTTAATGACCAGAATTCACTAATAAATAATTAAAGTAGGGATTTCCTATTATAAAACGAAAACAAGGAATTAATTTATATTAAAACAAAAATACTTAAAATGACCTTCATAGCTAACTGGAACTATTAACAAAACGGTGTGTTATAACACATACGAGTTGCGTTCAAAAAGCCGACTCTTGAAATCAATCTAAGTATTTATTAACCGAACTTGATATATAAACTTTATGTACAAGCAGCGGAAAATTAAAAGGCGTTTCCACTCTTCTAATGGTACAATTAAAGCATTAATATTATTGGATTTATTGATTAGTAATATACCGGGTGTCAACGTAATCATTACGCAAGCTATAACCTGCAGAGTTTTTAACATTGCACTGTATTGGAAAATTGGTCCATTTTTCTTTATTGAATGCCTTTTTATCACTTCTATTGAGTGTTTAAAGGACGTTGCCATTTAAAAATAAACTTATTGAAGATATGTAATTTTGTAAATTTTTAATCGCGGTAGAAAATAAAATAATTGAAAAAACTTCCTCAGTTTACCTTGTTTTATTTATGCAGTCCATTTAAACCATAAAAGTGCTGCCATGGTTCTCTACGTGAAAAATAGAAATTACTGTAAAACATCCAATTGGCTTAGGAATATTTAAAAGTGATTTGGGGGGATTCAAAATTTTCTGCAAAATTAGAAGATGTAGAACATATACAGTGTGTCCTATTTACAACTTCAAAACTGCGGTTATCTCTGCTTGAATTCTAACTGATAAATAGTGTCGAATAATGTAAGTTGGATCACTTTTCTAATAAAATACTACTAATAAATTTCATATTTCGGTCTTAAAAACTTTGGAGGTTATAAGCTTGTTTTATGATTTCGTTGACACCCGGCATAGTTATCTAAAAATAGTTGATAGAATCATGTTTCTACGAGACAAAAACACGTAAATATAGATAACATGAGCTACTAAATGTTAGATAAGTTTTAAAATAGTTTTATTGATAAATTAATAAGAAATTGGTTATTTAAAAATTTTGATACTCTGGAACATCTCACAAATACTATGTACAAATTAATGCATTAATCCTTCAAAATGTTAAGATAATAGTAAATTAAATAGAAATGTTCATAAAATTAACATAAAAATAGAGTATGGTTTGCTGGTTGCCTATTAATTTCCCCTTACTCCACCTGATTTCAATTCTATCTGCAGACATCCTTCTCGTTCCTCCACACCCTTAAATTCCTCAGTGAAGTAAATACTCTTAAGATGTGTAGTTTTACAGCAAATAAAAATAACTGGAAAGACATTTTCTTACGAAATATTTTTATGTCGAAACGCTCTTAACTTTAAAGATCACCCTCGTGTATCGTCTAAACTAAAATGTTCGATGTATTTATTTCAGATATTATGATTGTGGATTGTAAATTCAGATCGAAAGTTAAGAAAATCTGTTTCTTGAATTCAAAACTTGAATATATTAATTGGTATTAAACTGATACACCATTCAATTTTGTTGGGTAATACGAACAGCAAATGCCGCGTTGTGTGTGCAACGTTAACATTTTTAAAACAAAACGGTGCAACTGATTGGAAAACATAAAATTCTTGTTAAAGTTAATTGCATTAAATGTGCACTCCTATAGAATAGAACACTGAAACAAAGGAGAAGATTTACTATTGTTCGCAATACTTAACTTAAATTGAAGCAGCAATATAAAGCATAATATTGGAGAAAAAATATTGTCGATTGGGCAAATTAAACTTACAAAGTATAAATTTAAATTCTTTGTTATTTTAAATAAAATATCTTTTCAGTTTACCTATATAAATTAAGGAATAAATTTTAATTTGCAACGAAAGATGCATATTTCAGTTTTCAGGGATTTTTGAAATAAAATAATTGTCACAAATTAATTTTACAGGTTTTTTATAAAGCATCTAAATTCAAATTTTTATAATTGTTATTACTGTAAAGTTACTAAATAATTTGCTTTTGGTTTATTGATGATAATGTTTCTATTGCTTTTAGCTTCAGCTTTCGCTTTTAATCCTGAAGCAATAGAAATATTATTACAGTAAAGTTTGATTAAAAAACTGGTTGCGAGAGCCAAAACTGTTACGAACTTTAAGGAGATGTTAAATTGAACTGTCAGTTTATTTTTATGTGCAGCATATAATTGTAGCATTTTAAAATCTAGGTAAATAATTTCTAGAATAATTCAGTTTCGTTAGAATTTTGAATCTGAAGCTGAAATAGCAACTGGCTAAAATTATTTCTACTTCGTTTAATATATGCAGGCATTAAATTTCAGCAAACTTTGTCTAATGAAGGCAATATTTACAAATTATTTCTAAATGTTAGCTAACGAGCTTTACAAAAAGGTAAACGCGGAAAACATTTTTCTCATTACCATATTTGTTTTTAACATTTTAATGTATTATTTAAGAATATCATGTTAACTTCCAAACTTCTACACGTATTTCACTGTCTTGTAGATTCCAAATCAATTAAACTAGTTTATTGAAAGCATCCCAAAATAATTATATTTAATAAAAATATGTGACTTAATTATTTCTCACTAATACTAGATGTCTTCAAAAAATGTTAATTAAAATTACTCTCCTACGGTAATTTAAGCTGGATAAACCATCGTTCAGTGATATACTATTTTTCAGTTATACTCGTAACTTGCAAATCTGAGCATCGTAAAGCGACTGCTTGTAGGTAACATATTCATTGTAATGAGCTTTCTAAATTCAACGTACCCAAATTAAAGCTGCTTAATTTTTTTTATTATTTTTGCGAATGTATGGGGCGTAAAGAATAAGTGGTTAAACTATCTGAAAATATTTCAAAGCAACCTTGTATATAATATACGGGTCAGTAGAAACAATCGAAAGGTCAATTATCTCGATAAGCATCAAATGTAAATTGACCGAATTAAGTACAGAGAGGTTTCTAGTTGTTTCTATAAGTTGGGGAATTTAATAACTAGGAGTATTCCAATTTTTATTATTGCAATCTATTGCTCGCATGAAGTTCAATATGACCTGAAATTATCGATTTCCAAGAAATGGCAAACCCGCTTTTTTAGTAGAAAATAACTACTTTATTTTATAATAGCCATTGCAGTTGCTAAGTTACATTATTTGGAAAAGTACTTTTACATGCTGGAAGGGGTTCAAAGTTCTTAGTTTTTAAAAACAATTTAGAAAAAGGAATAAGAAAACTTTTACTATTGAAAAAGTAATATTAAAGAAATTATAGAATAAATATTAACAAAAGAATACTCAAAAAACTATACAATCCCCATTTAAATTAAAGAAAAGTATTGTTTATTAATTAAATGCATTAATACACGGCTCAAAATACCTAATTGCGGTACAGCAGATAAATAGAGAATGAAAGTATATGGAAAGGAATGGGCACAATTTTAGAAACATTTTTAGAGGCGACCAGGGATCGAACCCGAGCATCCAGATTTGCACTCTGGCTTGTTAACCATTACACCCCACCTCAATCTCCGACTCCTTCTGGAATAGCACCTCTCCTAACGGTTCTTAAAGGTAGTAAATATCTTATAAATCCTATTCATAGTGGCATATTTGAAGAAAAATTTGCAGAGAAGCCGGAGATTAGGGCAGTGGTGTAATGGTTAAAACGCCAGGGCACAAACCTAGAAGGCCGGGTTCGATCCCCGGTCGCCTCTAAAAATTTTTCTAAAATTGTGCCCATTCCTTTTCGAATATTTTAACCTCAATCCTCATTTATTTAATCAGGTTTCAAAATGATTACCATCATTGACTAAATAGTATCCAAGGTAATCATAGAATTCTGCCAAAGGTTTAATGACATGCCTAGAATAATTTGTGCGTCTATATCAAAAATTTTTTTTGTTTAAAATATAAATCGTTAGGAGATTTTTATAAATTTGGCACTTCATATGACCCCACTACCGGTATATACCAGGTCAGTAAAAATTCTGGAAACAGTGTTATTGTAGGAATATCGATTGATTTAGTGAAAAAACAATCCCTGTAGGGTATATTAGACTATTTTGTTTACATTCCTATAGAAAGAAGTAATTAATTGAATGCTCGAATTCCATGTAACTGATATCAACTATTAACTTTTAAATGGCCCTTAGTACTTTGTAGCCTATCTTGAAATATGCATAAAATTCCAAATAAGACAGTGAAGAAAAGCTTTAATTAAAATAATGTGCTCGGATACAATTAATTATTAAAAGTTGCGGTCTTGGTTGATATTTCAATGTCTGGCTCACCTACATCCATTAGTTGGATTTCTGCGGAGGTGTGACGCAGAAACACAATACAGTTTAGTATTGCCTGAGTCCGGCTACATCATTTTTTAAAATCCTAAAAGGGACAACTTACACGATATATATCAATTTTGGCCAAATCAATTTAAAGAACCGCAACAAATAAATTCTTTGCGAGACCCAAATTCTACAAGTCAACTAAATTTGATCGTAGAAAACGCACACCATATGTAAGTGTTTTGTTGAAGTATAAAATTTACATCAGTGTGTGAATTAATTAACTCTTGATTCCTCCTTTTAATTTAAAAACACTAATAATTTTAAAAAATTTGATATTTATGGAGAGTTCCATGCTGAAAAATTATTTAAGTGCGTAATTAACTTAATTGATTGTTTATAATTTTGTTATATTTCACTTTACTGAATATTTATTTATGTAAATATTTGTTTAATTATTAATAAACTATTTGTTTAAACCTGACCTGGTTTTTGCCCACGATTACATAAAAGAATGTAAACAAAATATGGTTAGGTAAATTCTTAATCCCTTTGAAAAGGGCATTGAATCCTTTTTAGGTATAGTCTGAAACTGTCTGAAAACGAAGTTTAAAAACAGTTAAATTAAATTAATGTTTGCTGCTTTGTTTATTTAGTAACCAATTGACCAGTATTTATGATAAGTACAATTACTACTTAAATGAAGAATGTAAACAAAATATGGCTAGGTAAATTCTTAATCCCTTTGAAAAGGGCATTGAATCCTTTTTAGGTATAGTCCGAAACTGTCTGAAAACGAAGTTTAAAAACAGTTAAATTAAATTATTGTTTGCTGCTTTGTTTATTTAGTAACCCATTGACCAGTATTTATGATAAGTACAATTGCTACTTAAACGACATAGTAAACAATATCTCAAAAACAAAACATCATAGAGAAATGAAATTTTGTATTGAAGTTTGCAACATACCTAACATGCGACGGTAAGAACTCAGTTAAACTCCAATGTCCGGAAATGCCACTTTATTCTTGCGATTTTTAAGTTTTTTGCGATTTTTACAAAAACTGATTGAACAATTGTTTTAAAACTGTCTACGATTCTTACGCGAAACCTTCTATTTCCCAGGAAAACATGCATTGTAGCGAATTATGGAGGAAAATCTCTGGATTTGAGCAGCGTTTTGTGTGTTTAGCAATGTTGATGCGTGATAGTTGAAATTATCGTTCCCAAAATACATATAAATAAATATTATAGTGATTTTGTACGTTAATTACTTATCTATTCACTTTTTCTTTAAATGATAAATTATTTGTGTTTTTACATTAAAATTCAATTGTAAAGCTTGAGTGAATATGTATGGTAAGGTAATTAGTAGCAGTAACTTTAAATTAAATTTAAAATACGTACACGAAAGTAGTGTATTGTGTTATACCAGATTTGTTAGTAAATAGCATAATGAATAAAACCTCTGTAACCTATTTAAATTATTATTTTGTATAGTATTAAAGTTGTATGATCGATGTATTTGTATTTTCGTATATCCTTTGGAATCGCCTCATGGCCATATTATACTTGTACATTTGGAACAATGTTCAATTAGTTACTTTATTTATAGAGTAATTGATAATGTCAAACTTTTTCGTTATTTAAATTAATATTATTGGTTATTAAATTAGTAATAGATTTTCATATTTACTTTTTAGTTAGTAACAAATTTATGTAGGGATTACTCGTTTAGCTTTAAAAAAAAGCAATTCATCTATTTTTTTTCATTAGGCAAATCACATCAGGAAATTGCTAATTTCTATAGCCGCTTATGTATATTAACAAGTTGCACTGATCGTAAATAATATGACAATTTATCACAAAAAAGTTGATCGTTATCTATCTTACGTACTCGCATTTGCACATTGCATATTTTATTTCTGTTAAAGCTAAAATGTTAACAATAATAGTCTTGCTATCCTTACTGCTTTTTCTTTGGCTTCTACTGAAACGTTAAGGTGACACAAAAATGCTTTTCTAGGGATAAAAACGCTAAAAGCACTTTTCTTGACAGTAACATGTTGTAGGTTGCGGAGAATTACACACCAGAAGCAATCGAATTGTTGGTGGCCATTCGACAGGATTCGGATCGCATCCCTGGCAAGCAGCGTTAATAAAAACAGGATTTTTATCTAAAAAGCTGGCATGCGGCGGTGCTTTATTAAATGAAAGGTGGATTGTTACAGCAGCCCATTGTGTTGCTACGTAAGTTCATGAAAATTAATAAAATTTCCAATTTGTAATCTTTATTACCGTTTTAGGACAGCCAACGGAAATTTAAAAGTAAGACTGGGAGAATGGAATGTTCGGGATCAGGAAGAAAGATTAGCGCACGAGGAATTTACGGTTGAAAGGAAGGAAGTTCATCCCTCTTACTCTCCTTCCGACTTTAGAAATGATGTAGCGCTAGTAAAACTAGATAGAAATGTTAGGTTTAAACAACATATCATTCCTGTTTGTTTACCTTCGCCAAGTGTAAGTCTCTATTTTTATATTGCTTATTAGTTAGAAAAGATGAAAATATTTTATAGTCTTATTAAAACTTTATGCAGTATATAAATTATTTCACATTCTATTGGGCCTGTTAGAGTATTAATTCGAGAATGTTCTTAAATATTTGATAAAATTGACATTAGGTAAATAAAAGTTGCTTTTGTAATCTAAATTCCGTGCCATGTAGTATAATTTACTAATTCACATTAATTTGCAATTACTAATCATCTAGTATTAGACATACGAAACAATCTCAGCGTATATAAAACATATTTCAATTAACAGTCCAATTATAGTTAATAAATTAAAAATAAATGTAGCGTGAAGATATTTATGAGATTTTAACCCGTCTTACCTTTATGCTCTTCATATAAATTTCTTTTCCTGAAAATCAGTTCTAGAGCAAAGAAAATATATAACCTAGTTTGCCGATAACGTTGCCCTTAACGACTTAGTTCTATTGAGTTTTGGTTTACGAAGCTGAAAACTCATAAAACTTTCAGATCTACATTAGAATTTTATATTTTTCATTTCGCATTATTGGCTAACCGTTGGCAGATTGGGCAATTAATCTAATGAATGTAATTAATTTAGTTTAAGATAAAGCATGAAGTGGTTAAACTTTGGGTAACAAATGTAATATGAATTATTTTTATTTCAATCCTCGGGATATCGACCGCTGTATATAGAATAATAGCTTTTTGTTATGTTAATTTTACCTATAAATTTGAATATAAGTTAGAAGTTTATTTATTTAATTTTGTAGCTTTTCCAACAAAGACATACACTTCAATAAGTAATAAAGGTTACAAGTTTGATATATTTAATATTTTTCAATTAAAATATCAATATGCAAAATTACACAAATTTCACAAAACAAGTAATAAATACAAGAAATATAAATCGACCCTTCTGAAGCCAGCTGGCGCGAGACTTAAAATATAAGCATTTAGTTCAATGTCTGGCTTACACCCGAAGTAACCCTAGTCGTAAGAACGATTTTTATTTTAATACCACTATACCATCCATAAATTTGAAACTTCTTTAAATTTAAGTGCAGATAATTAATTTTAGTCAGCTCGTATTTGTTTCTATTTGATCTACAAAGTTGTCTTCTTTCTATTGCTGGTTTTCAATTGCTATCCAGTGTCGAATGCTTTTGACATCAATTTTTGGAGATCTGCGTATTCTAACTTTAGGAACCCAGACCCACTTCTGCAGGTCTCGTAGCACATATTAAATATGTTGGCTTTGAAATAAACCCGGATCGAGCGCATACCGTTTCTAAATGGAGTGCCTCACGCTGTACACTTTTCAAACGTTAATTACTCGGTTACTTTGTTTTAGTAATTCCTCTAAGTTCTTTGGCTGTAGCGGAAGTCACGTTAAATTCATTTATTTTGTAAAATCTTAGCGTGTGTGATTAGATCTGTCCTTACCAACTTATTTACATTGCAAGTAATAGGATCTTTCGCTGGTGTACCGCGATGCAGCTTTTAATACTACCATTTTTCTTAGTTTCCTTTAGCTACCCCCTCATGATTTGTTTGGCGAATCAGATGCTTGTATTTCAAACTGACCTTACTTCCTTGTTTAGTTTGAAGACGTTAGTATTGCTCGCGCTCAAGCTTAACTCCATGTAGCTTTTAGAGTATTGCTCTTTTGAAGTTTCTTATTTTCATGATTTAAAAACCTTTCTTACTACTCCTTTCTTAGAACACAATTTGTTATGACATATCCGCACTTTGTTTATTTTACTTAATTTTGAAATTTTCCGTTCGTTTCAGTACGCTACCGTCACTTGTTTAAACTTTATTATTTTTCAAAGCTATCCTTTTTTATTATTTAAGAAGCAGTTTGTTTTAGATTTAAAGTACCATTATATACAGGATTTTTAGAAAAATAAAGTAAGTATGAATTCATTTGATTTTTCTAATGTTGCATCTTACGAGATTTGAATTCAATCACAAGAATTTCAACAGCAACTTTTAAAACTAAGGCCATGAAATAATTGTCACTAAACAAAATTTATATTTCAGAATAGGTAGTATTATAAAACATGACCATATTATGTTCTAACGGTTTATGTATTTACCACAATTGTAAAACTTTTTTATTTTTTAGCTGATTACGATTGTTTCCATTAAAAGAGGAATGTAAATACTCTTTGAAATTTGAGCTCGATTTTAGTAAAAGGCCCTTGTTTAATTATTGCATTTATCTTTAATTACAAGTACTGATACTGAGCTGAAATACTCACATTATATGCGGAACAGTATACAGGGTGTAGCAATAAAAACTTCCAGGATGAATATTTTAAAAACAGTTAAACATAGTTGAATACTGTAAATACTAGTTTCCGGAATATCAATATACTTTCAGTTTTTATTAGTATAAATTGCTATTAAACATGTCAAAGTGCAGATAGGGCCGCGCCGTAATGAAATATTGCATGTCTAGAACTTTAAAGTTTCGAATTTCGTAAGTTTTTAAGTAAAACTGTTCCTATGTTCGAATAATTAAAATTACTATAAGTGTTTTAAACTAATTTAAGACCAAATACTGTTTAGCTCCTTTTGAACAATATATTATTCTCAATTTTGCTGCTTTTTATAATTTCCACATAAACTGAAAATGACGATTACTTTCAGCTTTTAACTGGGATAACCAAGATTTTATTTCTGAATTTTAAAGGAAGTATGCAATGGAGTGTAATTATAGACATGTAGTAATAAAAATAATACCTAATTTGCATCTAAAGCTGTGCACCTATATGAAGTACGATCACATCATTATTGGATGAAAATTTTTTATCAACAAGCCATGTTTTCATGTTTGATAATGGAAATAAATAGAAGGAGCCATGCCAGGTGAATATGGGACATGTAGAAGCATTTGTAGTTGCAATAGCTGAAGAATGTGCTGGTACACTAACGTGGTGCAGAAAACTTTTTTTATCAAATGTGGATGATTTTCATTTACTTTTTATAATAGCATCCTGTTATCGTTCTACCTTTTGAAGACAGTTTATAAAAATTATTCTGCAATCATCTCAAAAAACTGCTGCTATGTCTACACAGGATATAATACCACTTATTCGGCTTCTGCAATCTAGTGGTGCATCCAAATCTCATTAATAATTACAAATCAATGTTAAAATTGAGATCTATTACGCCAAAATAGTTCCAAGCAATACTGCGAAGTTACTGAGCCATTACGTTTTTGATCCATTGTTTAAAAACCTCGCAGAAGCTCTTTCAATTCCAAATCATCATAGAAAATTGAAACCACTGTATCAGTAGACAAGTTTAAATCCTGCACAATCTCAGGCACCTTCACTTGAATATCCCCTGCACAATATCATGCGCTTTTCTTATCATTTCTGGTCACGAGCTTCTCTTGGTCTACTACCTGCTCAACATCGCTAGTCCTCATATGGCCACAACGAAAACATTAAATCACTTGTGAATTATTTTAGTTGATGTAGCAGTGTCCGGATAATATTTGTCAAGTTGTTGTCTTTCCACGCATAAAATAATGTTTAATAATAACTTGAAAATAATTTCTTTTCAATCTAGAGAAAGTAAC
This sequence comes from Phrixothrix hirtus, assembly GCA_024586415.1. Classification (NCBI taxonomy): domain Eukaryota; kingdom Metazoa; phylum Arthropoda; class Insecta; order Coleoptera; family Phengodidae; genus Phrixothrix; species Phrixothrix hirtus. The sequence goes on from JAHWXV010185371.1 coordinate 25,032, forward strand.
AAAAGTTGTGTAGTTTAAATAGCTGTTAAACACAAATTAATCGGCAGATCTTTTCGAAAATTGGCATAACGCCATTGGGAGGAATGCATTTTAACAATATAGTATTGACATTATTCTAGTGATACCTTCTCTTGCAATTTTATCTGAGCTACTAAACTAGCTTCGCATGTACTTAATTCCAATTTTAAAGATATCAAATCAGGCTAATTGCTAAAACAACTAAAGAAAGTCAAAATGGTATTAAAAGTCACACAAGAACCAATAGTAAGCGTCTAAGTACACCAAATTAACATATTTGTTAATAGATGATATAAATTGAATATGATAAAACTGAGTTAGACTGCTTATATGTGGTTGGAACAGATAAATATTTAAAATATTAATTATTAACAATCTTTTCTACATTAAAAACTTCGTCCATGTATGTGGGAACTCCATTTGTGTCCAGAAAAGAGTTTGCCGGCGCCAGGGATTGTCCGCTAGTGACCAAATCTAAACGACCAGTGTCCAGTGCCCGGCCAAGCGAATTTTTTTGATATGTAATTAAGATATTGAAAAATGTTAATAATTAATATTTTAGTATTTCCAATATATATTTGGTGTACCAAAAATACGTGGAAAATCCTCGCGCTATAACAAGAAAAATAGTTCTCATATACATGTGTCCTCATATGCGTTATTTCCAAGAAAATCCATAAAACGTGTAATAATATAATAATATTTATTGATTTTTAATTAGCAAGAGATAATTAATTATTTCACGGTAAATATTCGATATGGTCGCTTCTTATTTTGGTACAACGCTGGCATTTTTAAATCTTAGATTATCTAATTCCTTCGAAAAGGCCATGGTAGTGACGTTAGGAGCGGATGTTGCGTAAATAATTGTTTTCAAATGTCTCCTTAGGTAAAAGTTCATAAAAGTTAAACTAAGGGAGCGGGAAATCTAGAAATGTGGCCAGTTTCTCCTAATACATCTGCACTGAAACACATCCTTGCTCCAGAAAGAATTTGTTGGAGCACCGTCGTGCATGAACCTCAAGTCAGCTTATTCTAAGTAACATATTTTCCATTATTAACTTCACTAAATGATGTAATAATTTTAAATAATTTGTTTCATTTGGTCTTTGTGTAAAAAAAATTGTCCTCTTAGTTAATTGGAAACAATGACGATCCAAACGACTAAATTGAATTAATGCTGGTGGCGGAATTGGAGAAGATCATACAAATTTTCGTCAACCCACACGATGCCCCATCTGAATTAAGCTTCATCGGTGAACAGTATCCTGTGGGGGAAGTTCTCAAGTTCTGCACACAATTGAAGAAACCATGGGGAGAAATGAGGGGGTGGAAGATAATATGCATCTGTAGACGGAGCTTTTAATCTATGAGCATGATCTGTTCAGATAGTACCAACCACACTGCAGTATTCCTTGTTTGCAAATGTTGAGCAATTTTTCTACTACTCATACTACTACTACACACCATCTTCTAATTTATTGTTTTTAATTTGATTTATTTACTGTTTATAGTAATTGACTATTACACAAGTGAAGCCAATTAATTGTTTCTTCCCCGTTTACTTAACACACGTGTTATCTCGTTGGAATTTCTGTTGTTTGGTTGAACATTAACAACCTTCAGGTGTCTTAAAACAAGTCTATTGATTCTGGTAAGAAATTGTCCTTTTTATTTTAGTAATTTAATTAAAATTTTATTTCAATTTCAATTATCAAAATTTACCTTGATCCGATACACAGTCAATTCACGTTATTTTGGATTCACTTCATCAAGTGGATAAATTAATTAATACTTTGGACTTGCAGGTAATTTGATGCATTTGATTTATTCACTTGACTTAACCTTATTCATTTGTTGCTTGTACTACTTCAATCTTAGTTCGTAGTTGTTCGTAATCTAATTTTTACTTTCTATTATGTATATGAAATATATTATAGTCATGTTTTCAGTCAAATATTTCGATGTCCAGTTTTTAACGAAAATGCACGTTTTCAGGTCCCCTGAATCCGAAAAGCATGTTTTTAGAAATCGGTATGTGTGTATGTGTGTGTGTGTGTGTGTGGGTGCGTGCGTGCGTGCGTGCGTGCGTGCGTGCGTGCGTGTGTGCGTGCGTGCGTGCGTGCGTGCGTGCGTGCGTGCGTG
>JAHWXV010185373.1:0-25400 GCA_024586415.1 Phrixothrix hirtus
AAATAAATTAGTGTACATAGTTACTTATAAATAAGTGTAGAATTAAGTGAATATAAATAAACATTATAAAAACAATTACCTAGTTTCGTTACAATATAAACCTTTGGAGCAAGTAAGTCGACATGTCTTATTGTTATTATCCTACAGAAACTTCTAATTTTGGATTTTGAAATCGGTACTCAAATAAAATGTTTAAGTAACACCAGATCAAAATTCCTTTAAGCTTTTAGAATTGTTATTGAAACGGGATTATTCATATCTGTTATATTAATATCAAAGACGTGGGTAACATTTATTATATTTTGCATTCATATTACTTTTAGCATGTTAAATGTGTTAGGGTGCCTAATATCATATAATGGTTCTTTGTGACCACGTGTGTTTCTCTAGCAATGAACTTCACGATTTTATTAGCTTAAATCGACAGAGGCTCACACCCTCCTATATTATAACATAATTCCTACATTATAGTAATTTAAGAAATACATGAATAAGCTTCCAATGTTTGCATCTATCCGTTCGCATAAATATATTGGTAGCTTATGCCATTTTGTTGTATTATTTGTTTCAAATGTCCTAAATTTAAAAATTAAAATTTTGTTTTTGCTGAGCTTTTGTAATATTTTTATCTGATCTTATACAGGGTATCTCTAAAATAAGTGACAATGGCGCTAGGATTTTTCAATACTTTTTCGAAAGTTGCCACTATTGGTACAAATTGTATCATACAAGTAAAGTATTGGTAACAGGTTTTTAATGGAGACGGAGGGGAGCCTCCTCTCTAATGTTTGAAAATGACGGGGAATTTAACTGATGAGGAGCGAGATACATAAATTACAGGTTTCGGAGTCCACGCTATTGATTACAAATTTGGAGTTCTATCTCCTAAGTGGAAAGTAAAGATGTGTCCTAGTATAGGAACAATATTGCCAGCGAACGCGGACGTATATAGTCATGCACGGCAATCACTCGATCTATCTCTCATAGAGGCTTAAGTGTGGATAAACTATCGATTGATATTTTTCAATAATCATATCAGACCGAGGTGATGAACGAGGAACGGTAATATACATTTAGGAAATGAAAATTAAGCTCCCAGGATCCTAGGATATCTCAAACTTGCGTTTCACTAACGAAAATCGGGGAATTATTTTATTTAAAGTTTCGATCCAATATTTATGTATAATGTAAAAATATTTTCATAGGCAAGAGCTTTTCGTTTGCAAACTCTTTCGGTAAGATTTTACATTTAGGACACATTTCACCATCATGTCCTGAATTACTTGGAACAACCACCTTTAGCTTGAAGAATTATTATTAGATTTCGTATTCTACTCCAGGTGTCGCCATTCGATTTTGATAATTTCTTAATACACCATCGGGGTTGCATAATGTCACCTACATATATTACATTATTTGAAGAAATATTTCCATCTACATTAAGCTAGTTGCGTACTTAAATCGTGTTATACGCTTTTTGGTCTCTTATGATCCATTTTATGTGTAACCTAATATTATTATATATTGAAATATTATAATATTTCGTATAAATAAGCAACTAAATTACAAAACTACCTTTATTATAAAAAAGATGCTATTTCGTTTTCTGTCAATTGAATACCTACTTTTTATAGTCTATTATAATGTGTACGTATGAAAATATTATAGTTATATACTAAACGCTATTACCTGTGGTATCTCCCTTCTTCATATTTATTTAAAAAAATGTATCAAATGAATGTTACTTTTTATGCAGTTTCAATTTTAGAGGCTAATTTTGGTCTTTAAAACCAAATTTCCGCCGATAAAAAAAATATAGGTGTCTCTCAGATTGTAATTATCTATATAATATATCTGAAAAGTATCAAAAACGGAGAAAAACGATTAAAGTATTATATGGTGGGGAAATGGGGAAATTTCACAGACGCAATCATAATTATTTTATGCGAATTACAGATGTTAGGTTATTGGAAAAGGAAGACATATGAGTATGAGTTTGACATGTTTCCACACTAATTAGCGCTTATTTTTTGAACAACTGTTCACTTCTGTATGTAAATAAGCTCATAATAAATGAAGTTCAATAAACAAATTTACCATGAAAAGCCTCTCCCCGCAAATCATGGTGTAGGGTGTAGGTGTAGGAATGAACCTAATTTATGGAGAGCACGGTATTGCGTAGGGATTAGGACATTATAGTTAACAAAATATGCCAACTAATATAGATAGAATTATTCGATGTGATTTCTAGAATATCACCCCTGAGAGATGGTGCTCATTACAAGTAGCATCCTTGTAAACGCCGCGAAAATGACTGCGTGACACGATGCAATATGCCTTCTTATATGCGTTTCTTAAGTTCATTTAGTGGGCGAGGACGTGTGTAGAACACCTGACCCTGAGGTATCCTCACAAGAAAAAGTCGGCAGTCTTCAAATCAGATAACTGTGCTTGCAAATGAATGTCCCAAATCTTTAAACTAGATGGACGAAACACAGGTCGCAAAAAGTCCATGAATTGGAACCACAGTTGTTCGATATGATGATGTGGCGGTCAACATTGTTGGCAACGGCACCGGCTATGGTCAGACTCAAAGAAAAAGGGATCGAAGATGCCAAATTATGGAACGGTTCCTCATACAGTTGGTGCAGGATTTCCGCTGTCCAATAATGGAGATTCTGTTTATTAATACGTCCCTTATCGGGCATTAAAAGTTTCACAAGATATCCGAATTAGCGTCTATGCGTTGCAGAAATTCCGCTGCAAAGGTCACTCCAGCAACTCCGTTATTTTCCAAATATTGAGCTACGTGAAGTTTGTATAGATAGAAGTGCAGGTCACCGTGAATGATGCGGCGCAAAGAACGTGCCGAAATACCCAGTACTATGGCGTGATGGGCAGATGATCATCGTGGACTATATGTTAGAGTGTTTCTGATTTTCTGCATCCGTTGTTTTTGAACATAAATGTCGACGAACGTTCTTTACACTGCAATTGGATACTCGTTATTTTTAAAATATATCTTCACCGGAAACGAGTGCTGTTCTATCGACACGGCACCATTTTTACTGATGTAACCATTGCTGAATTCAGCCCACGTCACTTTTGCGTTTGTGTTTGACAATGCTATACTACGTCAGTCAAATCAGGTTTTACATTATGCCCAACCGTATACATTAGTAGGACAGGATGTGACAAAAAGAGTTCCTTTGTCATAAAAAATTAAACAAAACTTATCTTTTATAGCAAAGTGATATTTAGTCGACGCCTAGCATAGCTGCAATCGAAGAAACAATGAAATTCTCCTCTCATCGTAGGATCTGAAAAATAACCTAGTTCGCATTTGTTGTAAAATTGAATAACAACTTAAATGTGTTTAAACAATGATTAGTTTAATGACATATTTTAAAAAATACAATAATTATACTATCTTAAATTGCAACCTATAAAAGTTGATTTAGAATATTTATCATTACTTATATCAACTACAGGCATTTATCAAGCTTTAACGTAACATGACCCTTTGCAAGGAGCTCTAACTTTCGTTAGTAAGAAAATCTACTTTATCAGAACATGCGTAACGTAATTAACATTTATAGTTGCTTGCACTTATTTGGATTGATACGTCGTAATTAGTGGTCACTAGAACCAGGCAGGTCAAATCAACTTGAATTTTTTAAGACCGGAAATCTAAAAACCCATCTGCAAAAGAGACGAAACTTAGAAAATTAGAAAGTGGAAGTAATTTAACATATCTGTACGGATTTTTATAGGCTATAAATCAACATAAAAATCAATGGGCACTAAGTTTGTTTCAAAATTATCTATCGCCGCCTTCAATTCTTCTGCGGACGTAAATCGCCGTCCTTATAATCACTGAAAGCCAGATCTGGATTGTAGGGCGAATAATAAATTTGTTTGTACGCTTTGCAATATGCGCTGTGTGAATTGATGGCGATATTGCTTGGTCTTTCTTCAATAATAGAATGTCGCACACTCTTCGAATGCAGAGCATGGTACTCATCGTTCATCGTAGAATCGCGAGGAAAGCAGTCAGTTAAAATAATTCCTTCGCAATTCTAAGAAATAGTGACCAGGAGCTTTGAAGCCGATCTCTCTATCAACTGCGTCGTCTCTTTTTTGAATTTTGGATTATATTGTCGAATTCATGTTTTATCGGCAGTCACTATGCGAGAACAAATTTCATCTGGATTATCCTTGCAGGTTTTTAAACTTCTATGATGTCTCGAATCGCCGCTGCATTCTTGGCACTCAATATGCAGCGACTCTGTCTCTGGGGCGACAGCTATTTCCCAACTTCTTTTCTGCGGCCTGTCAGCACTAATTTTTTTAATTTGTTCGATACTTTATTCAGTAACAATGACGCTTTGGCGCCGTTAGAATTCTTGACGTTTGATAGTAGTAAACGATGATCCCGAGTTGCCGTAATTTGCAGATATTTCTTTGAACACTGGTTTATCAGTTTTTGTGAGAATTCAGATATGGTCAAGTTACAGTTCAATTACTTAAAGAAGACTAATTGTAACAGTGATAATGATTTGCATCAGTATGGAATGTCAAGTTTTTAACTTTTTCCTCCCATTTGTATGGCCTTTGTGCGAGATTTTTTATTTGCCTAATTAATTGCTGTATACTTGTATGCAATATCTCCGGTAGGAGTAGCGATTCGGGATTCATTTCTTGTTTAAGCAATCAGCTGCTTTATGATGTAAATGATCTCGATCGCGTGACATAGTAACCCAGTTACTAGGTCAACGACAGTCCTGGCTTTACTGATTGTTTCCAGCACGTTTTTGGCTGTAGTGGCCAGCTTTTTAAAGTCTATTTTTCCCAGTGTTGAGAAAGTTAATTTCGGCCGGGCTTTTGTTTTCACTATCACTATCACTTTTGTTTGTGTCCGGGTTTCGTTTGGCAACGCGTGTCTTCGGATAAAGTCTACATCCCCTTGGGGGGGGGGGGTGCTCTTGTGCAATTTGCGCAAGACCGGAATATCTTTTGCTTTTGTGCAGGCGTTCGTTAGGTGTTCACTCCCGCACTTCATACATTAGGATATGCACTGCAACATCGCTGCGCATGTCCGAACTTTTGGCAGCTGTGGCACTGCACTATTGTGTTTTTTCTACGAAACGGTTCGATGTTGATGTGTAACCCAACCACTTCCGTTAAGTTGTACACCTTTTTTTACCTTTTCAGGTTTCCCTTTGTTTATTTAGGTGTACAATAGCGCTGCCGCCGTTGTACATCCTTTTTGCCAACACTGGCGGGATATTCTGCTCTATTAGGTCCTGCTTTACGTCCTATTCACTTTGCGATACCTTGGAGGACCACTTTAAATTCAGTCAAAATCGGTGGTAAGGTTACTAGTTTCGCTGTAGGATGCGGATGATCTCTTTGTATTTCGCTTCTGGGGCTAGTTGAACGGAGCTAACATCCGCCATGTTTTTTGCCTTTGGAAATCACCTGCTTTTCCTTTAGCTCCCTGCTGAGCTGCGGCCATTTTTGCTTCGCCCTCAGAACGATAACCGAGACTCTTTTTGATTTGCTGCTCTCCTGCAAGGATGGAGCATCTTGTGCTGGAGTTAAAACTCCAGTGTTGTTCAGAAGTGATCGCTAGCGGTTTTTTGTGGCAACTTTTGGCGCCAACTTTTGCTTTTCGGCTTAGCGCCTTTCTCTTTCTTCTCGAAGACGCTAGTTGGAAATCCTGATCTTCTATGTCATCGTCCGACGAGTATTCCATAGTCTGTAGCAAATCTTGGGCGTCGATTCTTGATCACTTTGCTTCCGATGCTGCTTTAACTTGCGCTAACTCTTCTTTAACTTTGATGACGTCATCATAAATTGATCTGAAATCCTTGCCAATGCTCGGTTATTTAACTGATAACGCTAGGTGTTTTGCTTTGCACTGTCCCGATCCACCGCTACATGTAGCAAGAGCCTCGACGCAATTGACACTACCGGTTCAACCATCCGCGCCGGTTGCCTGACACTCCATTGACTAATCGTAATGACTTGCAACTTTCTTTATATACTAAATGGGAAGCGCACGACTAGTAAAATGATGCACGAGTGTTGAGCGCGCCAACAAGCACCTTAGGCTGAGATATTTTTAGGCTCCCCTCAGGCACGTCACTTTTAACGAATTAAAAATAGAAGTTCGTTACAACGATTATAAATATACAGTGAAATTTCTTATGATAATAATTATTCTTTATGCCAGATTCGTGCACGGAATAAAAGAACTTAACATGAATCTGAAATTATCTTAAATAAAATAACAAATTAAACCATGTCGGTACGGTACTGCTTTTGACAATAGAAGAATAAACTTACCACTCATTCAAGTTTGTAATAATATGAACTTCATCATAAGATTACTAAATTTCGGTGTCACTCACGTCTCTTTAAACAAGATTATAGCAACAAAATCAATGTTGACTGTTATTAAATACATTAAACTCAATTAACAAAATAGTGGTTGGTTTTTAATATCGCATCGTTTTAAATTGGAAATAAATCAATATTAGCTGAATAAATTTTACACAAGCGAAAAGGACCCGACTCCTGATTTTTTTTCTAATATATTGAGCATATCTAATTTGGTGCTGGTACTAATGTCCGTCCCGCATTCTGTAGCATTGTTCAAATCACAATTGTATTAAATACACACCAAGTTAAAAATAATAATAAACAACGATCTACCTTGGTTCGTAATTTTAAATATTATATAAATAAAATAGGTCTTTATTTACGGCAATTTCTCAGGCGTTCGCTTTATGGTATAATACCAATTTCCAATAGCTGTGTAAAGGGAACTAATTCTCAAACAAGAATAAAGATAACTTTAAGGTTCTGTTGACTGTAAATTTTAAGGCCGTTTTAGGTAATACGGTGTCTTTCTGTCAGATCTGACAAATAAACTATGATCGCTGACAACACAAACACACAATACGAATTTGGCTTGCACTTGGGTTTCATTTACAAAACACCTACTAAAAAAGATAGCGAATGTCATTTCTTCTAGATAACCCCAAAAACGAAATAAATTGTGGATCGGAGATTTGACGAAATCAGGAAATGTAATATCATTTCGTTACTAATGTTTTGGAGAAAATTTCTTTGACCACTTAGAAATGATGCGTTGGATATATGGGAAGTCGCTCCATCTTGTTGAAAGCACATCTGCTGATTGTTCCCTTGCAATACAGACGTTAAAATTTCACCTCGTGTTTCGATGTGAATTCACAGTTACTTCTCGAGCATGGATTATTCCGTGTGCCCAAAACGTGACTTTGGGATAGTATAGAGGCTTTTGGTACCGAAGTTTCGGGTTTCTTCACTCAAATAATGAAACGTATGCTTCATTCGAGAATAAAATGTCAAATGCCAAAAATGTTTTGAACGCTTGGTTGGTAAAATTCGGTTTTGCATGAATTGTTTTTATAGGTGTGCTTGACAATTCTTTGAAACAAGTCCTCGCCAAGTTTAACACACGGACTTTTTGTTGCCGACTGTCTCCCGACCTAACGGATCTATTTTTATATAATTTGTTCGCACCCAGCTTCATTTATGCTAGGCAAATTGTAGCTGAGTTATTTTCTTCCGGTAAAGCGATCTAGAACTATATTTATAAACTTCTGATCACAGTTCATACCAACGTTAGCGTTTGGATTTTGTATAGGCCACCTTATAAATTATTTCTGCCAAAGTCCTTTATTTTGTCCAATATATAAGGATGGACATAAATTAGGTTCATATTTATTTTTAAAACCTTTTAGCGTAATATTTATAGCGAAAAGGAAACTCATAGAACTCAACGTGCATTGTATACCAAAGCAAACATCACACAGGTTGTTGGCTTAAAACTCGGCGATAATCGTGTGTTCTTCTGGAATATGAAATGGAGGTTTCGGTAAAGAAAAACAAATCTAAAAAGTGTTTGCAAATTTATTCAATTGAAGATGAACGGTGTTGCAGCATAAGTAACAAAGAGTTCAAAATTAACACATTAGGTGTAAATTTAATTCACAGACACACAGGTATATTAAAAAATTAGTTGTTACAAGTCAAATGACAAATAAAGGTAAAAATTAAATTTGTAATTAATTAATAAACCGCCAATTAGAAAATTCTGAAAGGGTTAAGTTGGATCCAAGTTAAGCATTATCCAGTTCAGATGAAAAATAACCAAATTAATAATTAAAAGTAAAAATGTAACATTTCTCAACTCATTCGTTTCGCAAATTCGTTTATAAAACTGTAAAGAATAAATTCCAAGTTTACTTGCTTTGCATTCACAGAAATCTAAACGACATGAATAATAAGAAAAAATTGCATTACAATTTTCAGAATTACATTCTATTAATTTAATTCGGGTTGTATTACTTCGAATTACTTTAAACATCTAGGGTTTATTTTTTTGAACTATTTCGATTAATTTAGCTATCAAATTAATTAATTTAAGAGAAAACAATGGTGTGTTGGTTAAAAAAAATAACTCTAATTCATTCAAATAGTTTAAAAAGATTGACCCTAGATAGTTTAGTTAATAGAAAATAGTACGACCCGAATTAAATGAACCAAATTTAAGCCTAAAAAGGTGTAGAAAAAGGAAAAGAAAAATAGCAAGTAAAAATCAACTTTTTAAGTACGGCAACTTTTGGCCGCAACACACATCTTTGCACGACCAAAAAAGGAAAATGGAACGAAAACTCGCGTTACCAACGAATAAAAGGAAATTTAAAGTCATAGCGTTAAATGTTTAATGGTATAAACACAATAACTAAGGACATTAAACTAAAAGAGTGCTGGAACCGATTTTTTCAAATGACAGTCGCTTCGCAGAAAGACGCTCCAAAGTCAAGGTCCAATATTCAGATAAGAAAACACAAAAATAATTTGTTGCCAGTACAAGAACGCAAATTTTCATCAAAAAATACATGGATGACTCAAAAGAAAGTGTCCTTATGATAAAATAAAGGAAACAAAGTATGAGCGCCTAGTGAAAATACTTTTCTGACTGTAAGAAAGCGGAAAGATTCTCGAATTACAGGAAAGTGAAAACAAGGAATCCAAAGTGCACAGAGCTAGAGGAATCCATCCTCAGAGTATAAATCAAGCACAAAATTTCACTAGAAAAACTTTCATCAGGTAAGAGGAGAATCGAATAATAAATCACTCCAAAGCAAGTGTTTGAGTAAAGTGGCTCCAAAAATACCCAAAAATGCAAATAGCACTTCAATTACTAGAATATACATTTCAAAGTGTATTAAAGAAAAACGGCTTAGGAACAAAATCCAAAGGTTAACTTCAGGAACTAAAACAGGTGGTAGCTAAACGATAAAAGAAATTCAAACAAATAGAAATAAAAGTAAAAAGGAAGAACAAGATTACAAAATATAATCCACTTACTTTGTTAAAGAAAAGATAAGCTGAATTGACTCTTCCGTTACTAACTCACATTTTGGTGTCAAATACGTTCGGAATAAAAAGTTCTACGAATGACAAAGTAGCAAATAATATAACTAAAACCCTAATAAAGTCAGATAAAATCAATGCACTTCTTCCTAAAGTAAAACACCACAGATGGGCAAAGCAAAATTTCAAAAATATCATGAAGAATTAACGTATTTGTTTTCTAAAGGATAAGAGATATTGTTACAACGCAAAAGTGTAAGTAAAGAAATCATACCGAAAGGCTTCCTTAAATAAAAGGAAGAAAAAATCCCCTCGCCAAATATAGATGGGTAGTAATGCCTCCAACCAACGTTAATACTCATCCAAACTTTCCAAATTTGACCTGGTCCGGGTAAAATAAACTATCCTAAAGTATGAGCACACAAATATGCTTTAAAAATTTAGAAAAACACGCCCACCCATCTTTTAAAGGTAAGCCTTATCTTTCGATAAAAATCGTCTAGGACTGCGAAAGTGCTTAGTTTAAGGGAGGAAATTTACAAAAGCTATTCTAATATTTATCATCTAAAAGTGTTTAACAGTCTTGACGTAAAAACGAGATGATGCAAAACTTTAAAAAACAATGATTAAAAAATAGAGTCCCCCGATCTTTAGTAAGCCTACGCCGTGATATGAACCACTGAAAAGGAGAAAATAAATTTAAATTATTTAAATTAAAAGAAACTTAATCCTTTATATTTAAAATAATTGAAAATAACCTAAAATGTGTTAAATTAATTATAGAAGAAAGGAAAATGGAATAAAAGCGAACAATTTCTGGTAGTGTTGTGTTGAAGATCCAAAAAATTAAGAGCCAGCTTCAGCTCGAAACCAGGAAATAATTCCATTCACGTCATGATGGAATAAAATGTATAACATTAAATGACTCGAGCAATTAAAGATCGTTAACTTTTAACGTAACATTTTTCAAGTCTCAGTTACCAAAAATTAGCCAGACATTAAATTATAGAATGTGTTAAGATTCATATTTTAACAGAAATCAGAGACGAGAGCTACATAGAGAATAGATAAAATGTATAATTTCTAAGTCTAAAACGCAGCTAAGAATTAAGGAAGAAATAAGTTAAAAAAAATGTAATTCAAATATGTACATATAAGTAACCCCTAAAAAAGGGAAATATTCAAAACCAAATTCATAAGCGAAAGGTCATATCCCAGTTCAAATATCTAGGTAATTAAAGAACATAGATTGTGCAAGTCAAGTTAGCATATCAATAAAACGCAATAATTAAATTGCAACTAAGACTATCAGCAAAACTTTCTGTGTCATTCATTTACGTAATAAACTTATAAATAAAAAGCCCTAAATTAAGATTAACCCATGCAATAAAATAAGAATAACACAGACGGCAAATTATGAATTAAGTTATAAAAATACCTAAAGTGATAAGACCTTAAAAATAAATTAATTTAAGTTAAGCTCAAAAACTAACTACAAAACAACTAGACAGCAAAAACCTGCACTTTAAATCCACTACGTAATACGAACGTCACACAAAACATATGTCATTTAGGAAAAATAAACGAGTCGTAAATCTGAGCTTTTTACTTGATCATTGCGACTCCCTTTTAAGGTCCAAAGCCTATATTAAGGGTGGTTGACGCTGGCTATCACCTTGAAAGCATCAAAGCGTCCAGAGCGATTAATATACATCCCTTGAAGATCCAAACCTTTTTTGGACAACAGAGTAGTTAAGGCTGGCTACTCCTTTCAAAGGGTGAGTTCTTTCCTCATAGCTCTGTAACAAAATGACAGTTTCCAACAAATGTGTTTACCCCACTTCTAATTTAAAGAAATCACTTAATGAACATTCGGACGTCATCTATCGGTACAAATTAGAGTATAACATTTGAATACAAGCTAATTTTGCAACAAAAACTCAGGAATTTGCATTACTTAATAGTTAAATAAATCGTACATACTTTTTAAATTACTTTCTGTACAGTCTGAATACTCGTTATTACAATATTACTTTAACGTGCAGTTTATTTATTTTAAACTCAACTGATTTTGAGAGCCATCAAACAAGAGACGGCAATTTTTTCGGAATCACAAATCAATTTATTTTGGATCACCCTGTAGTTTCAAAATATCAAGTTAATCATATCTGTTATAATTTAAGTTATTTAAACCTAGTGCACATAGTGTAATAATAAACAGTACACAAGCTGGGTTACGGTGTACTTACGAATTTAATGCCTCCGAGTAATTTATGCTCCCTGAAGTGGATGTTTAAAATAAATTGAAAATCAATTCCGGCACATTCTCTACCAAGAATTCTAAATATGTATACATATTACTATTGTTAGAAAATTTTGTGAAATAAATAGTACTAATAGGAAACTTTTTAAACAAATTAGCATTTATAATAAATGTCTGTTTATCTTACAACGAATATCACTGTTTAATGTGACAGTAAAATAAATTTCAATAATCAAAGGAGGTTTAAAGCTCCCATGTAAGAAATCGCAGAAAATTTGTGTTATTAATTTACATTTTAGTCCAATAGATGGCTCACTCTGTATGTGTTACTTACACATTACATATCAAAAGTGTTTTTATAACCTGTCCAAAATACGCCTTACTGACGAGATTCAAACGTAGATCGAAACCGCTCGACACTTTGTATTAGTATAACGGGTGGGGGTTTCTCCAATTCTTGTGAGGGTTTTATACCTTTTTTACTTTAAAAATGTCTTTTTAACTTGGAAGAGTGTGAGAGTTGATTTTGGAATGCGGCTTTTGATGCAAACGTGGGTAATTTTATGCTTTCTGGAAAAACAAAATACAGCTTCAGTAGTGGTGTACTATAATGAGGAATATTCGAACTCTATTTAAAGAAGAACGCAGGTTTCTCCATTTTCTGAGTTCTCATGATATAAACAACCTATTTAATATACGAGAATAATATTTTTGTATTCGATACAAACACCTCTGATCATATATTTAGAAATAATTTGTGCCACTTTTATTTCCTGCTCTGTAATCGAAATATCCTTAGAAGCGAACTTCTGTACTTTCTCATTATTGGGGTTGCCACAAGAATCTCACGGCGGTCTCACGATGGGAGTTTAAGATTTTTTGTCGACGTTTAGGATAACGATGAGAAATCAGTTTCTTTATTAATTTTGAATATGATCTTTATTTTTCTAGCTTAACATTAGTGTTATTATTTTGTATTTTTACATTGTTTTTCAACTATTACTATTTTAACATTTTCAAACTACTGTTTGATGGAACGGCTTTAAGCAATTTATTTATAAATGCTCAGCAGCAAACAAATATAAAAGTATTTTCGAGAAAGATAACTCATTGAATGGTCAGCTGAATTGTTTAAAGTGGTATTAGTTCAAATTACGAACCCGTTGATTTTAAAATTTAATACGTGGATCACCAAACTTTGATTGAAGAAGTCTCAGAAAACTAATCTGGATCTCTATTTTGTTGAAAAATACCGAGATGTCGAACGCCTATCAGAAGAAGGCTTATAAAATTACTTGGGTTTAAAATGTCAATTTGGCAAAGTGAACAAACCATTTTTGCAAAATTTTAGTGTTTACCCTTAGTTCAGCTTATATAGAGGGTCATTATTTAAGTAAGAACTGTTTGCGTACAGCCGGTGTGTGTCATTTTGGATCTGTGTTAATGTGTAACCTGTTATTTATATGTGCTAACGCCGCTGACAGCGTTAGTTCATTTCTGACAGCGCACAATAAGAAATTATGTGAATTGTTCATTCCGCCAGTATACATTTATTTTGCAAAAGGTGGTTCATCCCACAGCGCCAGTTCTGCTTACCAAAAGTGGCCCACGTGGCACTCTAGATCCGATTTCGCGGTTTCATGCTTCAAGCAAGCCGGAGATCTTACCCATTTAAAGTTTGAGAATAGGTTGAGGCCGTTTCGACTCCATTGCCTTTAATCATTCGCTTTACCGGATGAGACTCGCGCTCGACGTGCCCCAGCTATCCTGAGGGAAACTTCGGAGGGAACCGGCTTCTAGATGGTTCGATTAGTCTTTCGCCCCAATAGAACGAAGGAAATGTGCGTCAAGTTGTGCCTCTTGTTCAAAGCAATAGATCCATTTCTCTTCAATGGTTATGCGACTCAGGAACGCATCTTCATTCCCATAATGCTGCAAATGTTTGTATGCATTCATCAGTTGATGAGGTATCTAATAAAAAACACTCTCCGTGGTGACTGTTATCTGATTAGTTTATTTAAAATTGGGTGTGGATAGAAATTTTCTCCGAATAACGTGACCGTTGCAGCGGTGCAAAATTGGCTGCGGGTCGGGGCGGAAATCAAAGGGTTGTTAAAGAACGGAGTAAGCACATATAATTAAATGATATAAATTTTAATATTGTTCATTCAATAAAAGGTTCGACATTTTCCTTTTGGATTTTGATTTTCCCGTGTAGATAAAGTTTAAAATATGAACTTATGAAGTCAGCATTTGATGTATTTTATTTACCAATAAAGTGTGACTTGAATTAGAATACATAGCGTAAATCAGCGTTGTTTGGATTTCTTGAATTTGTAAATTATAAGGGTATAAATTATTTTCTAACGTTTTATAAAAGGCGATTATTTAAATTTCAGTTCGCAGTGGGCTACGAAATTTTTCCGCAGAGCGTAGCTTAGACACACGCACGCCAACCAAAGCCAATACATGACCTGCAAATTATCTATAATAATAATGTCAACAAATTTGGTGGGAAGAACTTTATTATTAAATTAAATTCTCGAAATTGTTCTGTAAAATGTGACAAATTCAAAGTGTCAATTTGACAGATAATATGGATTAAGCTAAGACATGAATTTTTTTTCATAGCCCACTGCAAACTGAAATTTAAATGATCGCATGCTATTAGTTATAACAATAATTTTTATGATTAAATCTAGAGACATATATTTTAAAGTTCTATTTTGCCCAAAAAATATTTTGTCAAATCATTTCTGCGCAAATTCTATTTTGAAGGTGACAATATCGGAGTGGCAACATGTTTAAAATTCTAAAGAATTCGGTTAAATATGTTTTAAATATTCAAAGAAGTATTATTATTGTCTTTGTTATTTAATTTATTATAGAATTACGAAATATTAAATTTACGGTGAAATGGATGACGGCGAATCGGATGGCGGCGAAACAGCCCCGACAAACTGATCTATGGCTAAACGGTGAATATGCAGCGAAATGTGGACGGCCAAATGTTTTATTCCGTAAAACTGCCTTCACCGAATTTAGGCAGCGCATCAAAACAAATTTACATGGCTTTACAAGTACTTTTAACGCTGATTCTATTTAAATTAATCAGTAAAGGAAAATAATCTATAGTTCATTTTATTAAAACGGGGCTTGTCCCGTTAAAATTCTCTGTTGAGCGAGTCAATACATGAACTTCAAATCCAAGTACCCGACGAAGTGTTGATGCGGTTATTTTAGAGATCAGACTTGTCGTAGGCTTAGAATTAATTATGTGCGCGGTGTGTACGCAATACCGGATAATATTGTCAGCGATGCGTGTATCGTTCAGTATCTGTTAGCATTAGGCCCGTTATTTGAAGAGATCGGGTCGCATTCAAATGCCTACTTCTTGCAAATTACATACTTTTATTAGTGTCTATACTTTCTATCAGAACGCTAGAAGGCCTCGTTTGTTGTTTGTTTGTTTTTGTGGCTGAGGGTTCGGGATGCGAAATTTCCCTTGGCCCTCTTGGACTAGAACTGTTATGTAGTCATTTCGCCATGCCGACTAGAATTTTCCCGGATCTGGAGGAATTCCGCTGCTAGTAGGGATTTTTAACGTGCCAAACATCACATCGACACGGGACCTACGATTTGACTTCCTTATCCGCTTAAAAATTTACCGACCTCGATCGGGTTTGAACCCGCGTCCCTTGAGTGTGGAAGCAAACATGCTAATCACTACACCAGTCGGGGCCGGCGCTACAAGGCCTTAATCAACCCCAGGAATCAGATCTAGAATAGGTTTTAATTATTTATGAAGAACTTGAAAGTTCAGAAGATAAACAAAAGAACTTACCAAAGCTGTAAGACTGTGAGTGTGAGTATCATAGAGGAAAAATTCAAAATCATGGGCATGACTGCCATATTTTCTAGAAGCAAAACGAAACACCAGAATTTTCTTACCATTAATGCGGGATCAATGATGATAAGTAATGATAAGTAATGACTGTGAACTAAATTACGAAGACAATACCTTCCGAATGAGGAAGCTATATCACCTAAACTAGCCTCAGTCCAACCAGACTGTAAAGAAACAACTAAGAGTTCCTCTGCCAGCTGTGGTCCGTGATAAGGAAAAATTCAATGTAGTTAAAATGGCGTCTGGGAATAACTAGGTTGCAATCGAAAAGTCCATCTACCACCCGGAAAGTATAAAACTGTTTACTAAAAGTCGATGGTTAAGGAAAACTTACAAGAATTATATTGGAATTAGATATACCTCATCAAAATGATCAATTAAACGGCGAAAAGAAGCTATTCCAGCATCCAATGAAAAAGCGAGATCGAAGAAAAATTAAATAATAACGGCATTCTTTTTAATTCTATTAAGACATTGTGAACTAAAAATCAAAATTGTCCTCTGGTGCTTGTGAATACAGAAAAGTCAGGCATAGAAGACCAAATCTACAAATCTAATCGCATACTGCAGCTCAAAATTAAAACAATCGAAAAAGACACCCTCGTACCCGCAGCAGTGCTTTCGCTGTCAACTATCTGGTCATATATCCCATCTGTGCACTGTTACATTCAGATATTTAAAATGCGCGAGTATACCTAGAGATAAGACTTTTAGATGAATACCATTCCAACACTAAAACATCCCCAGTAAACTCAGGCGACGTGAAATCAAGAAAGGCGAAAGAAATCGCATTCAGAAATCCGCTAAGCGGTGTTTTATCCAGAAATAACCAAAAATAAAACATAAAAGCGCTATTAAAAAAACCCCTTTTGAAGATGCTCCCCATGTAACTCTAACCAACAAATATCAGATTTTTCTGAGTACCGAGTCTAAATGCGAAGGGTACAATCCTATACTGCTTTACTTTTACCGCTGAAGTAGAGACAAAAACAGTTCACATTCGACGAGCTTAGTCGAAGGTAGGTCGTAAGTTTTCAGAAAACACCTATCACAAAGGATTGAATTTGAAATCCTGTTGTAGAAACAATCATTAAGTGGTTAAGTTCTATAATTAAAGCGCGGCGCTTCTAGAAATATAAATTAGAAATGGAATCCCTTTACTATATAGAGCAAAAAAACTCACCTCAGCTCGCATATATTTAAAATATGCGATCAGCCTATAGCAATTTCAGTGCACAACTGTTGAGAGTTTCTTTTTTACCTTATCGCACACTCGAATGTAGATACAAATTTAATTGTTTTCGCTGTCTTTGTTTAATGTTATAAATAAAATAAATATCTTACCCCTTTGCACTTCAAGTTTTTAGTACGGTAAATTCTGACTTTTGTTACAAATATATTGTATTAACTACAAGTTTGTCGAATTATATGTATAAATTGCAAAAGAATGGTAAAATGGTTTTATGTTGGTAAATATTTCTTTGAACGCAAATTCTTATAACGGTTTTAAACTTTAAAAAGTACTTGAATGCTCACTTAGAGGGCAAGGCGTCAATCCCGAGCACATTATTAAAATCATTATTGAATTTATCATTCGCAACAGCTGTGACTTCGGGATGCAGAATTCCCTTGGCCCTCTTGGACTAGAACTGTCATATAATTATTTCGCAATGCCCAATAAAATTTTGCCGAATCTGGAGGGATTTTTAACATGCCAAACATCACATTGACACTCGACCAACGATTTTAATTCTTTATCCAAGAAGGAAGCACGTTTTTTAAATTTTTCTTCGTAGAAAAATTTACTGACTGATCGGATTGGAACCCGCGTTCCTTGATTGCAGAGGTAAAATTACTAACTACTACACCAATTGGGGGCCGGCTGATTTAAATTATTTGACTATTTCTCTTTTCACGCTTAACAAGGCAGTATTCCTTAATTGTATAAAACAATTCAGAAGCATAAGCTGCTTAAAAAAGAATCACGTAATCGGCTGAAAGGACAATTATTGAAAGTTCGGTTTCCTTTCGTTCTTTTGTCAACGACATAATGCATAAGTATAAATTTTTATAGTAATATTAATTCAGGCAGGGTACACTTCAATATAAAATGTTTATAAATTGGCTTCAGTTTCTCAAATATGCTTCAAGTAAAATCTGAACTGTACGCGAAATTTGTTAAATAATGCGTTTAAAAAAACGGCCGCACCAGCGTTAAGAGAAACGTAATTCTGACCTTTGTCGTTTTTGGCGAAAAGCGTTGTACTGCTTGTTTTATTTAGGTGGAAAAACGGCTAAATAGGCCCGTTTTCATAGAAAATTTCGAACATGACGTCAAGAAAGAAACCCCATTTTTTTTTAATTTCACAGGGAAACTCGATCAACGCTTGGTTATATCAAAAAACTATCACTGCTAGGGTTTACAAAAATATTTTTATGTACACGGCAATGTTTACCATCCTAAATCAGAACGAGTCTGTTCTATTCAAGGTTGGGCTTCTTTTCTAAGAATCAATTTTCTATATCATTTCAGTTTTTATATTTGTTTACTGATCTAAACACATAATGATAGTTATGTAAAGGTATTTTTAATTATAACGCATCCTTGTTTTAAAAATACTTTGTTATGCTACTAATCTTTTTTTAATTACCACTCTAGCCACAAAACGATTACATTGGTTGAAACCCGAGTTTGAATTGTTTTACATTGCAACTATTTTAAATGAATACCTACAGAAAGTCTTTAAATTTTTAAAATTAAAAACTAAAGATTTTTAAAAGACAATTAAGAAACTGTATCTTAAGCATCATAATTTTTAGCAAAGAAGATCTTGGAATATTAAAATTAATTACTTCTTTTTAATGTATAAAATACTAGCTTCATGAAATATAAGCAGTATAATTTAAAAATTAAAAGCCCGAACAGCGTGGTCATAAAAAATTGACTACATAGGAGACAAAATTCTAATGGCGCTATTTAGTTTTCTTTAATATTTCATAACGTCCAAGCTTCACAGATTTTCTTTGCCAACCTTCTGATTTTTAGTAAAAGATTGGTATTTTGCGATCCAAAGTGCTATCTAAGCATTAACTTAGGGCTGGTTGCAGAAACGAGGATTAACTGTAGGATTACAAGATCCGAGCCTTAATAGAACCCTGGATTTATTTAGAAAATAAACTTTTACAATTAAATAATTTTTTAGTTGTATTCACAGTTACATCACATCAAATTTGTTAAAACTTTCAACTACATAACCTTGTTTTAAAATTTGTTTCTGCCACTTCGCCTAAATAATTTAAGATTTTGTAATCCTAGACGTTATCCTTGCTTCTGCAACATGCCCTTAGAGTTGTTTGACGTCGTACTGATGAAAAACATTTTCCTAAAACTTCTTGAAATGTTTACACTAGTTTTGAATTCGAACTGTAATTTATTAAAATCTTCCGTAATGGTACTTGGGGGGAAAGCCCATGGCAATAGGAATCATTTCTGTTTTGAAAACGTGGAAATAAGAGAGGTAATGTTTTAATACTGATAAAACAATTTTGTGGATGTGGGATGCGCAATTTCGTTGGCCCACACGTATTCAACTGCTACGATGATTTTGTCGTGCCTACTAGAACTTAACCGAACCTGGAGATGTTCCAGTCTCCGGTAGAATTTTTTAACAACCTTAACATGGCATTGATACGGGCCCTACAATTTTAAACCCCTATCCAAGAAGAAGGCGAGTTCTAAATTTCCGTTGAATAATTACCCACCGCCACGCAAACTTGAACCTATGTCCTTGGGGTTCAGGCGCAAATATGTCAACCACTTTCGTCGAAAACTTTATATTAATCTGTTTCGAAACGCAACTAGGTACCTGTTGCTCACTCATTGCTCGACTGAATTCGGATAACATTGGCAGTGAATCCGTAGAATAGTGACCGGGCTATTCCACTCTCTTAGCAGACTTTATAACAAAATTCCTTTTTAAATTTGACTGGCCTTCGTATATATCACGTCGCCCATGCGGCGACCGATTCAGTAGTTTATGCACTGAAATCTTATCCCCACCTCCATAGGATTATGGAATTATGTCGGGTAATTTACGTACATAACGTTGTTATGTGTTATATCGTTGTTCGGGGGATCCTTTTTCCATTATTTTCCTCTTTCGCCCTGCTTTCCAATGCTCTTCAGGTATCTCCCGATGTCGCTTGTGGTCATCCACTAATTGTTTGTCCGAGATGTGATGCCTTAGAATTTCTGGTTGCAACCTAACTGAAAAATTCATCGACAGATTTTAAAACGTGGCACCTTACGTGAACCATCCGGTATTTTTGGTTGTTGGCTTCATCGCATCATCGAGTTTATCGTAGTAGCTAGGTTCCATTAGAACTTGTGTCGCAAAATAGTTTATTTTTTCGTGCTTCATTTCATTCGTTGTTATTAGGTTACTACCGAGTCGGCACGTTTATTGCTGCTTTAAGATTTTTGTTGCATATATATGCTTTGTCACAAGTTTAGCCAGGATCAGTCCTGGTGAAACTAGTAAAGCCTGACTTGATGTATATATGCACCGTTTATTTTTATAACCAGTTTTGTTTGTATATTACTGAACTTGTTACGGTATTTCGCGATCTCTAACCCCCTGGCTTATACTTGTGGTACGTAAGAGACTAAGATGTCTTGTACTAGCTGTTAGACTTCCAATTCTTAGCATTAGTTCACAGGCTGGTAAAACATCGCTCTCAATGTTTCTTCCATTTTAAAATGTTTCGCGGATCGCATTTTTGAGGTGTTGTTTATGGTTTGAAAGCAATGTCTTTTCATGGTTGCATTTAACCTAAGAAAGAAGGAAGAGTGCTGAGGCTAAGCGTAGCTGTCGCGTTGCCGTGGTGCAACTCTAAACTAAACATGGAACTTAATGTTTACTGTCTGACGACGTAAAATGAGTTCACAATTGACTTTTTCTCTTTCAGATGTCTTCTCCGCTGCAGAGTTTGGCAATCGTCATTGCTATATGCATTTTTAATGCTGTTTTTCGAAACAGTTAGACAGTTTCGCGAAAACGATTCTTCCGACTGCTGTCTCGCCATTCTCATCCACACAGAACGAAGCGTTGCGCAAAACAGGCACGAAGAATGTAAGCCGGCAGTTTGGGTGAGACAACTACTCCTAGTTTATTTTTTCGCGCGCAACAGGTATCAATGTTGACACTACACGAAACGCGAGGGACGACACTTCTTTGTTGCGCGTTGAGATATCGACTGGGGTTGGGTCGCTGCGAAGTTGCCTCGCGTAATAAATTTCAGGATGTGGGCCACGTCTTACACTGTGCTAGTCTTGCCTCCCGAAACAGTTTCGTAAGTATCTTTACAACTTCCCGTTCTGTGCTCACCCAAGATATCCTAAGTATTCTTCGACATTCCCGCATATCGAATTTGTACAGCAATTCGGAGTTACATTTTGAGCTTTAAATTTATAAAGGCAGCTCGTGCCTTTGCAATTCTTGTTTTACTTTCTTCTGTCCTGTCATTGTTGTTATTGACGTTAGTTCCCAAATAATTATATTAATGTACCCATTCAAAGCTGTCGTCATGAATATAAAGGTTCCCATTAATTCTATCCTTCTTTGAGATAATCATGAATTGTCGTCTTTGCATTAAGTGTTGGACGTCTTTCCTCCTAGTCCTCGCAGTCAGGATGCTTTGTAAATCTTCCAGAGTTTCCGCTATTAAGACCGTACCATCGGCATATCTATATTTTTGACAGGTTTACAGTTAATTTTTATCCCTGCGCGTTCCTCATGATTTTCTCTAAATGCTATTAAACAGCGCCGGTGGCAACACGCAACGCTCTCTAACTCCTCTTATAATTTTGACTTCCTCAGTTATGCCATTTTTGACCTGTGTTACCGCTCGTTGATTGTAATAGAGATTCGAGTGTCTAATCATTGTTCTTTTAATATCTCTACAAGTTGGTCGTCCTTGACTTTGTCAAAAGCCTCGTAATTAATAAATCAAACACATTTGTCTTAATACATTTCCAAACATCGCTGAGTCAAAATGTTAAAGGCACAGGACTTCGGAAGTTCCAAAACCTTTTTCTAACCCAAATTGTAAATCTCCGATTTCTGATTCCAACTTTCTGTATATTCTATTATGAATTATTTTGAGAAACATCTTCAACATGACCGTGCGGTATTGATCGTACCGTTTGAATATACCTTCTTGGGAAGAGTAAGAAACGTTGATTGCAACCATTCTTGTGGAATAATGCTGTGTTTACTGATTTTATTAAATAATTACACCAATAAATAGAATCCCGAATGGCAATTCATCTTGCCGTGCGGTTTTTTATTTTTTAACGATTTAACAACTTGTATTATTTCTTCTGGTATAATTTATGGACCAGTTCATTTGTGAAAGTTTTCAAAGGGACACAATTGTCTTCCGACTATATTTTTCCACGATTTTAGTTTTTCTTTTATTTCGACGTCGATGTTTCCCAGTTGGTCCATAAATACAGTTGTCTGCTTTGGTTATTTCTTTAACCTTTTCATGCCTACCAAACGATTCGTAATTGATATCTAGGTTTTCTGTCTCTTTACACATGTTTTCGAGCCAATGTTTTTTAGCTTCACCGATTTTACTTTTAAACTTAGCGTTAATTTGTTTGCATCTTCTTTGAGATTTCACAAATTTCATCGATTATCCATTCTTTTTTGCTTCTTTGGTTTTTCTTTCTCTAGAACCTTTTAGCTGGGATTGACGAAGACTGTCCAATAGGAGCGATTTATACGGCCTGTTTTGACCGGGACGGTACTTTCCTCATTTACTGTGAAATCGCGTCTTGGTTTCGACCTCTTCCCATAAACTATGCTTTTCAAAAATTTTTCAATAATATTGGTAGGGCTAAGCAGTTCTTGCCTGATGCTAACCAGTTCTCATTCTCAAATTTTGCGATGATACAATCCACGTTAAGCTTCTTGTTAAAATTGCATCGCAATTGATTCTCTGTTGGACAGTTACCGACGCATTTACGAATCATGGCACGAAATTCATCGATTTTATGATCGTTTGTTGGCGTGGATGGTTGTCCATGATTTTCTCTTCGCTTTAAAGCTATTGAACCATTTGTAGTATTGTGTTCGGTTTGTGCATTGCGTCACAATTGCTTCTCTGTTGGACAGTTAACGACGATCTTTACGAATCATAGCACGAAATACATCGATTGTATGATCGCTTGTTGGCGTGAATGGTTATCCATCATTTTCTCTCTGCTTTAAAACTATTGAATTATCTGTAGAGGGCTTTAAGTTCGTGCATTACGCCGCAATTGTTTTTCTGTTGAACAGTTAACGATGATCTTAACGAACCATAGCATGAAATTCATAGATTTTATGACCGTTTGTTGGCTTAGATAGTTGTGCACAATGTTCTATCCGCTTTAAAACTATTAAAGCATTTGTAACATTTGTAGTACTGCGTTCGGTTCGTGCATTGCGTCGCAATTCATTCTGTGTTAGACAGTTAACGATGATCTTTACGAATCATAGCACGAAATACATCGATTGTATGATCGCTTGTTGGCGTGAATGGTTATCCATCACTTTCTCTCTGCTTTATAACTATTGAATCATTTGTAGAGGGCTTTTAGTTGGTGCATTACGCCGCAATTGCTTTTCTGTTGGATCAGTTAACGATGATCTTTACGAACCATAGCATGAAATTCATCTATGGGTTCGGTTCGTGCATTACGTCGCAATTGCTTCTCTGTTAGACATTTAACGATGATTTATACGAATTGTGTGGCACGCAATTAATCGATTTTATGACCGTTTGATGGCGTAGATAGTTATGCACAATGTTCTGCTCGTTTTAAAACTATTGAACCATTTGTAGCACTTGGTTCGGTTCGTGCATTGCGTCGCAATTGCTTTTCTGTTGAACAGTTCACTACGATCTAAACGAATCATAGCACCAAATTAATCGATTTTATGACTGTTTGTTGCCGTGGATGGTTGCCCATGAATTTCTCTCCGTTTTAAAACTATGGAATCATTTGTTGCACTTGGGCAGTTCGTGCATTTCGTTGCAATTGCTTCTCTGTTGGACATTTAACGACGATCTAAACGAATCATAGCACGAAATTCATCGATTTTATGATCGTTTGTTTCGATAGATGGTTGTGCAAAATGTTCTGCCAGCTTTAAAACTATAGAACCATTTGCACTATTTGTGGTACTGTGTTCGGTTTGTGCATTGCGCCACAATTACTTTTCTGTTGAACAGTTAACTACCATCTAAACGAGTCATAGCTCCAAATTAATCTATTTTATGACCTATTGTTGCCGTGGATGCTTGCCTATGAAACTCTTCTGTTTTGAAACTATGGAATCATTTGTCGCACTTTGTCAGTTCGTGCATTGCGTTGCAATTGCTTCTCTGTTGGACATTTAACGACGATTTATACGAATTGTGGCACGCAATTAAACAATTTTATGACCGTTTGTTGGCGTAGATAGTTCTGCACAATGTTCTGCTCGTTTTAAAACTATCGAACCATTTGCACCATTTGTAGCACTTGGTTCGGTTCGTGCATTGCGTTGCAATTGCTTTTCTGTTGAACAGTTAACTACAATCTAAACGAATCAGCACCAAATTAATCGATTTTATGACCGTTTGTTGCCGTGGATGCTTGCCCATGAATTTCTTTCCGTTTAAAACTATGGAATCATTTGTCGCACTTCGTCAGTTCGTGCATTGCGTCGCAATTGCTTCTCTATTGGACATTTAACAACGATTTATACGAATTGTGGCACACAATTAATCAATTTAAGACCGTTTGTTGGCGTAGATAGTTGTGCACAATGTTATGCTCGCTTTAAAACTATAGAACTATTTGTACCATTTGTAGTACTGAGTTCGGTTCGTGCATTGCGTCGCAATTACTTTTCTGTTGGACAGTTAACAACGATCTAAACGAATCATAGCACGAAATTCATTGATTTCATGATCGTTTGTTTCGATAGATGGTGGTTTACAATGTTCTGACAGCTTTAAAACTATAGAACCATTTGCACCATTTGTGATACTGCGTTCGGTTCGTGCATTGCGTCACAATTGCTTTTCTGTTGAACAGTTAACTACCATCTAAACGAATCATAGCACCAAATTAATCGAATTTATGACCGTGTGATGCCGTGAATTTCTCTCCGTTTTAAAACTATGGAATCATTTGTCGCAATTGGTCAGTTCGTGCATTGTGAGCAATTGCTTCTCTGTTGGACATTTAACGACGATGTATACGAATTGTGGAACGCAATAATCGTTTTTATGACCGTTTGTTGAACAATTGAACAATTTGCATCATTTGTAGTACTGCGTTCGGTTCGTGCATTGCGTCGCAATTACTTTTCTGTTGAACAGTTAACTACGATCTAAACGAATCATAGCACCAAATTAATCGATTTTATGACCGCGTGTTGCCGTGGATGGTTGCCCATGTATTTCTCTCCGTTTTAAAACTATGGAATCACTTGTCGCATTTCGTCAGTTCGTGCATTGCGTCGCAATTACTCTTCTGTTGAACAGTTAACGACGATCTAAACGAATCATAACACGAATTTCATTGATTTTTGTAATCATTTGTTGCCGTGGATGGTTGCCCACGATTTTAAGTCCACTTAAAACTATTGAACCACTTGTAGTACTGCGTTCGGTTCGTGCATTGCGTCGCAATTACTTCTGTGTTAGACAGTTAATGACGATCTTTACGATTCATAGCACGAAATTCATCGATTT
>JAHWXV010185383.1:0-15640 GCA_024586415.1 Phrixothrix hirtus
TATATATATATATATATATATATACACCTTATCTTTAAAACGACAATGTCAGTCTCAAAAATTCTTATTAAACTTTGTAATCTTTGCAGATAATGTTTTCATGATGCCTAAATTATTGCAGAACAATAATTAATATAAAAAAATTAGAAATTATATGCAAGAATCCTTTCACATTACTCTACCTCTTCCCCACGGCTGTATACTAAAACATTGTTGGTCTAAAAGCAGTTTAATTTTTGACTTATATTGTTAAACTATTATTTTTTTAACAATTTGTACTAAATTAGATTGCATTTAGGAACTACAGCGTGTTATAAGATAACAGTTTGATATTGGCAGCTCTTGCTGCGGTTTGGAAAACTTTACATAATCAGTACTACCATGTACATTACTTATTTATGGAATTTAATTAAAGTAACATTTAATTTAAAATTAGTTAAGAAGTCATTTGCCTAAGGGATAAATAGATTAAAACAAGAAATTAATTAAATGCACCTCGTATAATATATAAAATTAACCATTTTAAAAACGTATAGTAAAAGTTCGTGATATCAAAGGAACTGCATTTATTTTTATAGGCGATGATATCAGCATTTTTGATTTTAATAAACAGCTGAAATTTAAAAACACATGCTTTAGGGTGAGGTGAATGTCATTTATGCTTGTGGGTAAACCACAAGAGAAGTGCGCAAATAATTAATGTATTTCATAGTACGAGAACTTTATTTAAAAGCTAACTGTGCAAACGGTACGATTACGAAACGCTTCAAGAAAACTGACGTCAACCCGATATCGTCATAAGGGATAACTGAATTCTCGTAGGAAATCGAATTAGTGAGTTGACAAGCCTTAAGCGAGATAGCTTGCGGACAGTAAAAGTTATTTTCGGTAGTGCTTTGCGTCTTCAATTTTTGGATTTTCAAACTGTCCTTGTCAAAAGTTTACTGTGCCACTAGGCCAATGATGTCGAAGTTGGGTTTCCAGAAATAATTTGGCATCATAAATTTGGGATGGGAAGGGTCCTGAATTAATTGGGACATAAAAATCGGCTTTTTCTCATAAGTCCATCAACACTAGAAATACCAAAATAGTAAGCGCTATCCGCGTATTTTTGTCTATGTAGGTTAGGGAGATCCATTATTCTTGATTTTAAGTAAATTATCACGAATTGCAAGGTCATCCTAGTTTTCAAATTCACGTAACGTAGTAAAAGGAACATTGTTGTCTAAATTTATTTTGGGAAAGTAAAACGAATGCATTATGAACTTTCATTAATTACGGGTTAAATAAACACTTTTGAATATCAAAAGTTAATCTATTTGTAAATTGTTGCAAACTAGTTTTCTGTAAATATCGTAATTGTAATATAGTAACTTAAACTGTTTAATGAAACCTTTAATAGCTTGGGTACCCATTTAATTATTTATTTTTAACATGTGTTTTGTAGTACAAATGTCGTCAATGTAAGCCAGATTCACCTTCTTTAAATTTGTGAGTGATTTCTCATTTACCTAAAAAGGCATTGTGGCTTCCTAAAAACATTACGCGCGAATCTCGCTTGCACGGGCTAATGTGCGCATTGTTAGCATATTTTTATTTAAGGAATATGGTCAATTCTAATATCTGACTTTAGATAATTCACCTCCAGCAAACTACACCCTAAATTTGTGTACTACGTTAAATTAAACTAAATTTTCTTATAAACGATTCGCATAGATTTTAATATACAGGGCGCATTAAAAGCATCGCAGTATTTTTTTGCTCATAATTAAAAATAGTTCAGGATCAATAAAGCACAAACAAGGGGCTTCACTCCCATCTCTATAATAAAGCTAGCACTCCACAATATACAGGAACTGCAATAAGTATTGAGCACTTTCAGTTTAGCATATCTTCTCTTTCAGTTTGATCCCGTATCTGCAGTACCATTAGAGTCTTTGTCTACACTCCAAAGGTAGGTCTTAATATTTTAACATACATGGTGTTTTTACAAACACTACCTAATAACATGATTGACTTGAGAACGGTGGCGCCCACCTTTCACCGATTTTGTCTTAACCTAACAGTGTTCAGCCTCGCAAGTACCGATGAGTCATACCTTGATCCACTGCAGCTTTACCGGCCGTGGTTGCACACTTGCCATTTTACTTGCAACATGCGTTATTTTCAGTTTAGCCTGTGACAATATACAATCACGGTGTCAGCATGGAAGCTAAATGAGATTTGATTAAGGAAGGTAAATTTGCGAAATCGAATGAGTTTGGCAAACCTTCAAAGTGAACCATAAACTGATTTACAATATATAAATGCAAGCACATCAGAGATGTAGCCGATAAAAAGAAAACTAGCCGTAAGAGATAAATATTGTGAAAGAACTTGTCCGAAGGAATTGTACAGTATTTTTCTAACTGTCTCCTAAAGATCTCTAAATAGATAGTAATTTAGTAAAATAAAGCGAGCTATATTTTATTTAAATGGTCACTCAACTCCATTCCAAAGACAATTTTAGCATCATCCAAGACTGGCCCACATTATTTTATGGTTCAAACAAGTCGAGCACACAAAATCTATCTGTTGAATAAATTTTCTCTAGAGAAGAAAAAATCACAACTTCATAATATGGTTTCTAACGCAATGCTTAAACTTTAATCAACACCTAACTTTATAAACATAAAATTCAGCATTGGCTTCAAATTAAAGAAAATGTTGGTAATTATAGACTACGATATCTACATAAAAATATTTCGCCTGGGATAGAATTACCAATAGTAATCGATAATACAGTAAATTAAATAGCTTACAAATTAAAGAATACCGCCCAATTAGTCAAATCACACATAAACAACCTCTCACACATAATTTTTACAAACATACAGTTAATGTATCAAACACCATTTCCACAAAATCACAAACACAACTAATTGACATGGGATTAAACCCATACCTACACCTAAAATAACAGAGAAAAATGCTGAACATTTAATCATAAAAACAGAATCCACTTTACAAAAAAAAATTAACAGTATTAACTATAACACAACTATAAAGAAAATCATAAACAGAATAACACAAAATAACTTCAACAAAACATCCACCCCACAAAACAATAAACAATCAATTAAATACACAAGAAGTCTAATTGAAACCAATTACTTCGGTTTACTAAAAGCAAATAAAGAACGGTCTATCAACATTGCTAATATTACGGACTACCACAGCAATAAGCGAAAAATCCATCAAAGACAATAACTTTAAATAGATACCTAGAGAAAAAGCATAATTACAAACCAGAAAACTTACGACATTTCACAAAGACATAATAACTAGACAAATCAACCCCTACAAATTAATTACAACAAATCCTTTCAACCTGATACTAAGATTCCTTCCTAAAATTCACAAAATGGGAAATACTACCAACTTGAGAAGCTCCCATTTACATATTTAGTTTCCTTTCCTATCTCTGCCACTAAACTAATAATTCAGCAGACTTAATTAAGAATATGAAACACTAGTCATAAAAGATTTATTTACTTCAGTACCCTGTAACGAAGCTATTTACACGATCACTAACATACTACACGAATCAAATATAGGCCATAATAGCTCTCAGTGTTATCTTAAAGTGATCAAGCTTTATTTTACACAAAATTGTTTTCAATTTAATAAAAGAATTTACACTAATGATAAAGGTTTCATAATGGGTTCTCGCCTTTCACCAATTTTGGCAAACAATTTTCTATATAACGTAAAACAAAGTCAAACATTTCAAATTTTGCTATTAATATGTTGAAGATTTAATAGCTTTGTTTGATGTACAAATACATAACAACTTCATTACAGTCTTAAGTAATATACAAAATAACAAAACTTAATTATGAAATAAACTAACTTATCATTGAGCTCGAAATTTTCAGAATTTTCTACTATTTTTATAACCTGTTTAATACTCGCATGACTACGGTAAACGTCCGAAAAGAAAACGAAGCCGTATTTCAAATATCTTGTAATAACAATATCCCTTTTTAATCTAGTACGTCAGACTTAGAATAAAATAAAAAATGGGGTTTTTTTACAAAGAATATTTACACCTACCACTTCATTGACACAAACTATATTCTTTTGAGCACGACCCTCGTATTCGCTTCAAACTTAAACAAAACTTCAGAATTTCATTTAGTTAATCAAATAGCATTAACGCATCTTGAAAATACCATATAAAATTAAAATATACTTAAAAGTAGTGGTATATATTTATTAGACTGTCAAAGTTGTCTGTAGGAAAGCATACACATACAGTATGCAGGGGCCACTAACAGGAAATGTAAAACAAGTTTTAAAGAATACCTAAAACTTAGTACTAAAAATTAATTAATAGTGATTCTAGATTTTACAGCATTTTTAGGAAACAGCCAAAATTTTAACCAAAACAGCAATTTAAATATTCTACACACTCGAATAATTTCAATTTCAACAAATAACCCGATATTCTTCACTAATAAATTAAGCTACTTCGGTAAACAAATATCTTGCTTATAATAAAAACTAATTATCAAGGTACATGTTAGGGGTTGTAATTTTCGCAATAGTGATAATTTTCAAAGAATTGTTTTAAATAAGGGGGCTTCTTATACCATCCACATCTAATCACAGCAGTGTCCCTAATACACTACATTGTAGATTTGGATCAAATACATATTTCACCAATTTAAGGCGAGCTAGATCTGTAACAAGCATAGTAATAGTTTAAAAAAATTTTACACGCAATCTTGTCCACAGAAATCAAATTAAATTAAATTTCTGTGGACAAGATTGTGAGTAACAATTTTCTAAACTATTACTATATTTACTTCGTTAGTCCACTGTGGGAATATGGACCAATATATCAAATTTAACTGTAACAAGCAGTTGAAACTATGTTCAGGTTTCTAAATTTCAGTTAGTACAAATAGTGCAAATTTACTCGTTTTGCGATATTTAACGAATTCGTGTGTTCACCCCAATTTTTGCTGTTTAAGTAATAAAAATGCGGAATAGAGCTTTCCCATCAGAATATATAGATATATTTGTTAAACAAACGAGTTTAGTGTACTTTTTATACTAAAGAAATTGTTTATTTTCGTACAGCCCGTAGCAAGTTTCATCAAAAACACGTAACTCAGATTTTTTAACGTACTGTTCGGATATGTAGTCAGATTTTCAATTATACATGTGGAGTATTTTAACCCTAATTTTACGCTAATATCCCTCAAGTTGGTAGACTATTGGGATAGTATACATTTGTCGAAAGATCTTGAAAAATAAATGATGGTGGCAATTGAAGGTTGCTTTCTATCTGTCCTCGTTTTAGAAACATTTCGAAAAAAAATGTTTACCCCAAATATCGGTTACCGATAAAAAGAAATACATGTCAATTATCTTTATCTATAGCTGTGTGCAAAAATTAAAAAAAAATCAGGAATTCACTTTTGGTGATCTTCCCTTATCAGTGTCTAATCCATCGTGTGAATTCCGTTGCTGGAATCAAAAAAAGCTGAAAGTCACTATTTACATACTTTTTGACATAAATTAAAAAACTTTTTTAAAAAGGATTTGTAGGAAATTTAATTTTTAGTGTCAACCATTAAAATTTACCTTTCAGATGAATTCAGAATCTAGATAAACACTTTAGCAGAAGTATTCCAATAATTATTACCTCAAAATTGTTTAAAATAATCAAAGAAAGTTGTAATAAATGAGAAAGAGTAAGTATGAATAACTATAGTGAATATACACGTAAGTAATTAAGTATCGTGTTTTATTCAGACATCGGCCCTTTTGCCCCGGCTTTCATCTTCGACTTATTAAATTCCGTTTTTTCTTCACATGTTGACTGATTTTATAACAATGTAGCATCAGCATGCATTGGCGTTTTCGCATTCATCTTTAGCATCCGTTCCCACCAACGACGATTGCCACAAACTTTACTATTGTCCTATTTGCTGAATATAATCATCCTTTTCTACCATTTGTTGCCTAGCAACGATCTCACACAGAACTGGACAATTTTGTTCAGGAATACATAAACATCTCAAGTAACCACAATTCCATTAAATCACTTGAACTTACGTATCCATGTTCAGATCTTAAAGATTTCTAGGTAACATATGTCACGCGTTGCTTGAAGGGCTCATCTTTTTATTCTTATAAAATGTATGGAAATTTTATTTTCCACAGCTTTCATAAATCAGCCATAAGCATAAGTTGATATTTGCAGAACATGTTCCTAAGTTCACCTATAACGGAACAAAGACGTTTTGTGACCCTAAGAGTGCAGATGGTGTTATTTCTTGAACTTGCGATATTGCCCCGGCAAATACACAGTGGAGTAGGTGGTTCAAAGTTGGTTATTAAGATAACTGCGCTAAGTTCAAGAACGCGTTGTAGTGACATAGGAAAAGATCGTATTTAGAGGGCGCCATTTTGTTTGTGATGTTAGGCTAACAAGGGAGAAAAAAGACACGAAGGCTCTAATTTCCTTAAACCATATTGCGAGAAAACAGTGAAGTACTTACTAGATGGATGGTAACTATTACGCCACTAGGTATATCCTTCGATCAGGTCAATCGTGGACTCAAAATTTTTTTGTACTTACTTTAAATTATTTCTAGTAATTTGCTGGAAGAAAAGAATGGTTACTTATTCTAAGGTTCTTATAATTAGGAAATAATAAAATTTGAATTCAGTAAATCGCTAAAATGAATAATTTGTAGCATAAAAGAAGTCCTCTACAAAGAAATCGATTAAGTTAAAATAACATCGATATAACGGTAATTCAAACACTTTTTGATTACTGAATAAGTTTAGGGATCCCTGGGTTCTTAACTTGACCGAAATACCACTCCATTAGGGTGTTTATGAAAAGAGGGCTGTTGAAGAATTCGAGATAAAAAATAAGCTTTTCGCGTGGTAGTGAATTTACAGTAAAAGGACGCCACTTACTTGAAGTCCGGAGGCGGAAGTTGTCAAATCAAAGAAAGAGAACGGTACCGACGCTTCTGTTTCTAGATGATTTCATACGTTATTTGTACTTTCAAATTCGTCCATAACCGTTTTATAGGACACGAACGTGGTAAGAAGACGATTCACCCCAAATGCGATCCTCCTTAAGGCGTTAAATATTGAATTTCCACAAATTCATTCACTTAAAAAAACTTAGAATTGGGTAATTTCTTGATATTGTAATGTTTCTATTTGAAATGAAGCGTGGCCCCTTTTTAAGTACGCTTGTACATTATACAAGGGAGTGGAAGAACTGTTTGTTCTTACAGTGTCTAGCTTCCACTGATTCTAGAACATTTCTTTCGGAAGGGGAGAAGTAAAGCGGGGATTGTTGATAACTATTTTTAGAAGGTTATGCATGCCTACAGATTTGCTGACGTAATAGCTTTTACCGCAGCCTTGCTACTTTGTATTCTATTGAAGTTTCAATCAATTCTTATTTTAAAACGAGAAAGAATCCAAACCGCTATTTTGACTTGGATTAATCTTAGTTTTAAATATATAATTTTACGTTGTTAGTATTACAATATCGCCGAAGTATCTTCAAATATGCTTGCAATTATAAGTATACATTCTGATATAGAGGGTGTCTCTAAACAATTTATTATGATGTTTGTCCAAAATTTAAGACGCGCTTACATACCGTTAACTTGATGTGCTTGTATTCGCAATTTGGTGATAGATGTCGCTTTCTTGAAATTGTTTTACTGTTTCTCCATCTATTCGTTTTGATTATCACATGTATCGCTATCTTCCATATCCTGGGATCCTATTAATTGCGTTCAATTGAAGGAGATATCGTTTTAGACTGTGACGGTACTGTTGTACCTTCATAGTCTAAAACGATATCTCCTTCAACGGCTATAAAACCGTTATTTAACAAGTATTGTAACAAGGTTTCAAACTTCATTTTTATTTCAATGTCTTCTTGTTTACTGTAGACTTTTGAATATTTAGAGCAGAAAACTTTGCCAACAATAAATTTACAACATATATTGTATTTACGAATATTATTAGCATGTACGAATTTTTGTAGCTACAGAAAAACAATTATTCAAGTATATTGCATATTGCTTCAAAGCTTTCAAGACAGCCATATAAACATGGTTGAATTTTATTAAATACTCGTACATTACCATATAAGGTGCGAATAGAGTTTTTTTGCGCGCAAGGTTTATTTATTCACCCATCCTTACCAGGATCATAATGCGGCTTTTTCACAAGACTACAGTGAAAAATTAAGTTTGTAACAGTTACTGCTCCTATTAAGGTTAATTACTGATTTGGCGATAAATTAGTGAGATGCTAGTGAATTGTTTGATAAGATTTTATTAAGAACGCTATAACTAAACAAACAGTGTCATAGATATGTTTCAAAATAACAATACATGAAAACTCAAAATTACGAATGATACGGGTTTTAAATATTTGTTCATACCCCCCCCCCTAGGGTTAGTTTTTAAAATATCTCAAAATATCTAAGCTTAAGTTTTAATAGAGGAATTTTTGGGGGAAATTACACATTAAATATTTTGTATATATAGTGAAATATAAACGAAAATATAAAGGATGAAGGTAGTTTTATTAAATTCAAATTATTTACGTGAAGTCATTTGACAGCCTTTAAGAAGGAAAGACCTTCGTAAATTTGCAGTTATATTGTAACTTTATTATTGCTCGTCAAAAAAATCAAAACCAGATTTACTAAAATTTTGTAGGTAAATACCACCTTCAGGGGTGTTCGGGCCGATAAAGAAATACGTGTGTCATGTTTTTAATCATTATTTTCGTGTACCGAATTTCATCGAAATTGACGAAATATACATGGGACGGTTTCTTTGTGTCTTCTCTAACTGTACTGAATCATTATATAGTACACAATAAGTGTAGTAGATATGAAAAGCCCGCGCTAGTGCAAACATAATAATTGGTAAGTTCACTAGAACTAAATTTTTCTTAATTATTTATAGTAATTATGACAGAAATGTGCGATATGGCGCAAGATATGATCTTGTGCACATGTAATAATTGATATGAGGTCACAAGTAATCCTTTTAATTGCTGTCTAACGAACAAAACGACATATGACATTAAAATCTCTTCACTGAAATTGTACAAGTCAAATACTGTACATAAATATTAACCTCACAGTAAGTCGAAACAGCTTCTCAATAACATGCTTAAAATCCATCGCAATTTAACTTTACCAATTATCCAGTTAATTGCAATTTCGTGTTATATGTTTCAAAGCAATCTACCGCATGTCTTGAAAACAGTTTTGTCGTATAAGGCAACTAAAGTTATAATGTAAGATCAATAAGATTTTAAGTTTCGACATTCAAAAAGAATATATATTTTCAAAATTTTTTAAGTGTTACAAAAGTTGTAGAATTTGCTTGAAACACTAAATAAGCCTTATAACGTTCTGTACACAAGACAGTCAATTTGATATTAAATTGTCAAACCTGTCAAATTTAAAGAACTTAAAGTGCGGAGAGATGACAACGGTGAAGACAGGTAGGTATGCATAAAAATACACTAACATTTAATTTAAAGGTAAACTCTAGTCAGTTTAGATACTATTTGAATTTTATAATTTACTTTTAATTTTACTGAAAGAATCCATGTGACGCCACTGGCAGCTAACTACTCTGAAATTTAACGGTTTGCTTTGAGTACGAATTATTTTTAATTCAAAAGTCGCCTTTGTAAATTTCAAGTTGTTAGTCGAAAACCTTTCACACGCGTGGAACAGCATGTCGACCATTCTTGAAGTCCATTATGTACAAAACATATAAAAGTATTGCGCACAAAATTATTTCACTTTTTTAAAGGGTAAGAACTGTAATTTCACATTAAAGTTATTCAGCTACTCAATTTTAATTTTTTTTAATTAGTTTGGATGTCTGACATGTCTAGTGATGCCTTACTAATGTAATGTCCTGACATTTAGTCCTAGGGCAAGGACACCGTCCATCTTCATGAGGACTAGGTCCGCAATATTTTATTTCTTGCAAGCTCGACCGTGCCTTGTAAGGCGCGTCAATTATACTTCAACGCTCCTACCCATCCAGATTCTAATTAAAATTTGTCTAAATTCAACTGTATTTCATGTGAAATTGGCTATATCACTTCGAAGTAATTTTAATTTGAAGATTTAGCTTATTTAATTTCTTTTTTAAGGTGATCGAAACTAAAAGGCTATCAAACAGTAAATTTATTATTTACTGACAACAACAAGTTTAGAATTAATTTTTATTTCTTCATTTATACAAATGCGAGAAGCCTGTAATTCTTATCTATTATTCGAAACACAGCTATGTTTTTTCTTGGAAACTTGTTAAACTTAAAATTGTAATTTCGATACTTCTTTAGCTACTGAAAATTCTATAGAAATAATTGCGCCACGTCTATAATAAATATAATATAAACGACGCCGTAAAATTTACTATATCTTTGTATAATTAAAGTTCAGACGATCCAATGGTAGCGATAACATAATTTAGAATTTCTATTTATGCACACGGCGTTTATTTAAACTCGAACTCGTGACTAATAAAAAGTCTGCATTCAAAAAATTGACACATTTGATTGACCTAATTTCATTCTATTTTATTTGTTTGTACCAACTACGTTATGAATATGGTTTTGTGACTTATTGCTTGAATTGTAGTGTATAACTATTAACAATTTTGTTATTATAACGTGTAGAAGGAAAAATGTATTCAATTAGTTTATTATGAAAGTTGTAAGAGTATTTATCATAAGTTTATTGTGAAATTTTTCGACGGGAAGTTAATCCATTTTTAGTTAGCTTTGAATGTGACAAGTGTATTAAGGAAGACTTGGGGCATAAATTTAGCATTTGTTATATATTTCCTATTTTTATTTATCTTGTGATTACCGTCACAGCCGGAATAAATGACTTGTTTTCTACTTAACACGTGTTTTTATTTTCTTTAGCTTGGGTGAATTCTTTACAGGGATATACAAGTGACTTTCGAATAGTTTAGTTCACAAACGTTCCTTCTAGTTGTTGTTTTAGCATATTCCTCACGCTTAAGTTGAGCCAGACGGCTGATCTACCGGCGATACAAATATATAGTACTGAGTGTTCAATCCATAGAGTGTTCGATTTGTGCGTTCATAATGCAACACAATGCAAGTGCAGGAATTTTATTTTTATTAATTACTTTATGTAACTTAGTTTAATGTAATAATACGAAATTTATTTGCTTATTACATTACTTAGGATTATTTTCCTTTGTTTAGAATATTCTAAAATTGTCAAGGCCATTCAAATATTATTTTATTTGCAGAGTGTACATATAGGTGTGTAATCAAGATAGATAGGACTTGGTAAAGAGTCGAAGCGGGGCAGATTTTCGTGTCGGACTAGAATGTTCGCTTTATTTAATTAAAGGTTTTTGCGACGTGTGGTGCGAAACAGCTTTTCATACTTATAATTCTATTTTTTGCTGTTTAAAGTTACCTGAGTAATTGATTTATTACTAGATTGTTTTTAAAGACACGTACATGTGTGTTTGATTTTTGTGAGATGTTTAAGCCCGATTCCCGATTTGATTACGGTACTAAGTACTTCCAAATACATATTTGGTACATTTAGTTTATAAATCTTGTAACAATCATTTAAATTAATTTAAGCCAGTCCAAAATCTACGAATTCACTATCTTAATTATTCATCTAGTATTTAGAAAGGTGTTGATAATAAATATTCATTACAAATTTAATATCAACCTTTGATTGCTAAACTCTTTTTGTTTTAATATGATTGAAGTTGTTTAAGTAAAGCTTGTCTCTTGCAAGATAGGTTTTTATTTTTTTGAAAATTTAGAACACTATCTGTCATTGCATGTCAGCTCATCAACTTTATACTCCAAGCCTACAAGAAATCTTCTGTTTAAGCGGCGTGTCGGAGCTCAACTTTTTTAAAGTAAAACTCATCAAAACTATCCGAATTCACACCTACATATCAGAGGTAGCACATATGAGGGTGCACCAGTCACCTACTCGTATATATTTTTATGCAACGGACCAGTCTAGGCCACAATTATTAGTTACTTTACGTTTTCTGGCATTTTAAAGAACATCTACTAGTACCTAAGTACACTACGCTATTGTCTTAAATAGGTAGACGATGTGGCGTCCTAAGTATAACCTTCCCTTCCCGATGGAAGGACCGTCATCGCTTTTAATCACATAAGCTGTTCACATGCAACCTACAACCCTCGGCAGACAGCAAGCCGACCAGAAAACATTCGTCTAGTTTTATACAAGCCTTACTCAGGACGGCTATCTTCCATTTATGCAATTTGATCAAGGGGTATTGTTATCTACCTCGTTGGCAGCCATTATACAATTTTAATAAACTAACCTATTACGTCTTTAATTTACTGTAATTTGTTCGGTTTTAGGATGAGGTAGCCAAACTAATTCGAAACTGTACTGATCTTTATCAACACGTTTCAGGGTTAAGACCCTTTTAAATGACGGAGTTTAAAATTTACAGCTCCGTATTTACCTAAGGAGAAAATTTACATAATCTTTCTATTCAAATAGCTACGTTAGAACTTATAGCCATCTCACTAAATTTATATGATTAACAACTTGTTATATTTCACCAAGTAAGGAAAAATGTCTTTAGGCTCTATTAATTTATTTTAAACAATCAAATAAATGGGTTTAAAATCAACAATTTTTCAGTTAAAACTAATCCATATAAATCTTATAGGGACAGCTAATATTTATAATCCCTTCGGTTACCTCTCGATACAACCTAGTTCTGACAGACTGTAAACATGTACTTACTAAAGGATATTGTTTGCAATCGAGAAGAAACTCCTAGTTCTTTAAAAGTTTTATTCAAATTAAAACAAAGTTTTAAAAATTAAAATAACAATTATGAAATACTTTGCGTTTTAGTTGTTTATTAAAGTTTATAAGAAGATTTGTTAAAATACACTTACGGCTTAAGTTGCGTTTGTATTATCTTCGAAGTTATTTAATTAAGCTTTCAGCTACCAATTTGGTTCCAGGTAGGCTATTTTAAAAGGATTTACTTCCTTTTTAATTCTCCATCCAACACCCACTGTATTTCTTTAAAGCTGTGCGTCTGAATGTTGAATTTATTTTCCTGTTTTAATTTAGGAAAATTAAGTTTACGTTGAATGTAAAATTCCAGACCTTTTTAGGCAGCAATCACATTAAGCCACGGTTGTCCACCCACTAACATTGATCAAAATTTCAACATGTACTAATGCATGTGAACGGTCTCACTGAATCCTCGCCTACCACCTATTGGTGTTCACCACTTCTAAATTATCAACTTGCTTGAATTTTGGTGATCAATAAACGATGGTGGCAAACTGTGCGCAAGTGCTAGTTTATACTTTGTGTTCGGTTTATATTCTGTTTTCCAATATAATTGATTTTGGAAGAATTTTTCTTATCATAGATAAAGTTTATTGTTTTTTATAGATTATTTAGTTTATATTATTATAGTACATTACTATGGTATATTATAGCTAATTATGACAGAAAATTTGTTAGCTCCAATAGAAATCGATCTTTTGATAAATTTAGTTCGCGATAAGCGCTCTGAAAATATTTTATTTTTTGATTAAGATTTTAAAATGAATGTAACAGAAACCAATTCAGTAAATGATAAAATCAGTGTTGATAACATAAGTAATAATAGTTATACTATTTTGGTGATCATCGTTTACTTTAGTATGATTGCAGTAAAACATTTTAGTCGAAAGCTGTAGCTGATAGTGGGTAGTAGAGGCTTAGTGTGACTGCTACTTTAATGACACAACCTCTAATTCGTGTCACAAGTTAAGATGGAATTTACATTTATAACTTCAACGGATCTAGTTGCATTCTACGACTGCTTAATGCAACGCCGTAGAATGACTTACAAAACAAAAGATGACACTCCTTGCGTGTTCTAGCTTTTTATAACATTCGACATCCCACTACAATATTTTTCTTATCCAATCGGCATGTTCCAAATTTCAAATTCTTGGTTTTGTGCTTGAGATGGAAAACGCTAAATTTCCGTTATAATCGCGGTTTTTTCCTTAGTACTTCAACGTTTCAACCTCTGTTGTTTTTTATGACGTCGAAAAATAGTACATATCCTTGTAGGCCCCATATAAGGTTTGTTTTATATCTTACTTTACCCCAAAAATATCTCTATAAAATATTCCCTTGTATAATTTTATTTTACATTCCATTGCTTTGAAGTTCTATTTTTTTGCAATCATTTTAAAATTACTCGCGATTTGTTTATTACGGTGCACTTTGTAATTTGTAAAAATGTTTATTTTTATAGTCTGAGAAACTTCAGTTTAAAACTTAATATTACGCTAGTTTATTTTATATTACAGCAAAATATTTATAAATTTAAAATAAATGGTAGTTTGTTTAAATTTCTAATATTAGAACCGTAATTGCTTAATTGTTAATTACGGTGTCTAACAGTATGTAATAAGTTTTATCAGGATATTGTAATTTATCCTATTTTAACTATTTTCAAATATATATTAATTTTTTAACGTGTTTTAGACAAAATAATATAATAAATCCACACAAAACTTTTTCATAACGTGGTTTTATTAAAAAGGTCCTAAGCAAATACGCAAATACAATTTTTTGATTTTATAAATTTTATACAATTGAAATGTGCTTTTCTTACAAGATGTAAACATATTTTTAAAATACAAAATGTTCCATTATTTCTATAATTTATTTGATAAATCTATAAAAACAAACTTGTTCTTAGCAGTTTGTATCAAAAAAGGTAGATGAAATGATTGCTCGTAACTAAACAACATTGCTACATATTTGATGCAATACCATCTTTTAAGAAGGTTGTTTTATTGCAGGGGTTATAAATGAGATAAAGCAGGATACTATAAAACCTAAAGCAGAAGGAAATTATAATTATCTTTGCATATTTTCCGAACTAAATTATTCTCTTTTCAGCGGTGTTCTTTTAAAAATTGAATAATATGAAATTTGCTTTAGCGTAAAACTGTTGAACTTAATTAAGTAACTCGAAATTGTCAGACAATTAATTTGGGTTACAGTATCATTAAAAATTGTATAAGGCACTTAATGATAAAAGATAAACCTTTGAATTTTTGTGTGACATGCAAAATATATTCAACGGTTTTGAGACCCTCCAAAAAGTTTTCCTATAAATAAAATTAGCGATTTATTTTGACAGAAAATTAAATTTAATTTTCAACAACAGAAATTGTAAATTAAATCCTTTGATACTGTCTTGAGTTTAGTTTCATAATTAATATCGGCTTGAATATTAATTGATTATTAATTTCTGTTCACTTTACTACAAAACAAATCTAATTTGCGTACGCACTTCTGTGTCGACGAGTACGTAGACATGTTAAAACTGATTCTATTACGTCGTGCCTGAATTAATTACTAAATATATAACACACGTAATTAATTAGAGTTTCATCTACAATTTGGACTAATTATATCTGTAAGGAAACATCCAGTTAATTATTAACATTTCAAAGTCTTAACTAAAATTACTCTTAAATTTAA
>JAHWXV010185407.1:0-25427 GCA_024586415.1 Phrixothrix hirtus
ATTAATAAATTAACTAGTTAATTAACACATAAAATTACCTATGAAACACACTATTACGTCAGTTAATTAGTTAAGAAATAATAAACTGATTAATGAATCTATCCCTCAGCTAAATTAATTAATGCTTAGTTAGTTAGCATGCAAGCATAAAATCAACAAACTTTTGAATAATTGATTAATAAACAATAGATCTAGTTGATAGCTGAAGGATTTGGTTAAGCGAAACTTGAGAAACTTGATTTACCAAGCAACAATTCTATTGTAACAGGGAGTTATTAACCAAATTAACCAATTATCTATTTGTACAACCGATTACTAACTGAGTTAGTTGATTAAGAAATAAAATAAAGGGCAACTTAATAATTTGTTGGTTAATGTGTAACTAACTAATCCGTCAACGGTTGGATAAGTCATTAATAAATCAATAGTAGATTAAGTAAAACTTAATTAACCAAGCATCCATCCAACTTTAGCAACGATTTATTAATTGAATTAGTAAGTTATATAATTAGAAAACCAATTAATAAATGTGTTGTTTGATTTAAAAGGAAAATGGCTTAGCATTAATCAGAAATACTTTTTTAGCAAATTTTTCTGTTGATTAAGTTAATTAATGCTTGATTTGTTAGTGTATGTCTAATCAATTAAGTCCTGTATAATTTATTAATAAATCTGTAAGGGTTGCTAAGTGAAGAAGTTGTTTAATAAATCTTGATTAATCAAACAGTCAGCCAATTGGGATATTAACTAATTATTGCAGTTAAGCAGTTATATAAATAAGTAACTTATTAGTCGGTTAGATGGTTAACAAATAAAGTAATTTAGGAAACATGCTATTAAATCGCTTAATTAATTATGAGATAATTAACTGCATAATCTGTCATTCAGTTAAATTAGTTAATGCTTATTGGTTAGTGTTTTGTTAACTAACCAATTTAGTTTTGGATAACTGATTAACAAAAAATTGGTCTAGTTAATAGCGAAAGGATTTAGTTAACCAAAACTTCATTTACCAAGCAATAATTTCACTGTCACAAGGGGATGTTAATAAAATCAGTCAGATATTTATTTATACAACCGATTATTAAATCAGTTAATTGATTCAGGAACCATGCTATAAATTTGGTTCATTAATCATGCACTGATTAATAAATCGCTCAATGAGTAACGGAAGTTATTGATTTGTTGGTTAAT
This sequence comes from Phrixothrix hirtus, assembly GCA_024586415.1. NCBI lineage: Eukaryota > Metazoa > Arthropoda > Insecta > Coleoptera > Phengodidae > Phrixothrix > Phrixothrix hirtus. Next base: position 1,195 of record JAHWXV010185407.1, read on the forward strand.
GCGTAACTAACTAATCAGTCAAAGATTGGATAGTCATTAGTAAATTAATAGGTTTGCTCGTTTACTTAAGTAGTAGATTAAGTAAAACTTAATTAACCAAGTAACCGTCCAATTGTAGCAATGATTTATTAATCAATTTAGTTAGTTATATAATTAGACAACCGATTCATAAATCAGTTGTTTGACTAAAAAGGGAAACAACTTGGAAAAGACACTATAAAGAGCGTAAATTAATCGGAAATAGTGTGTTGATAAATCTTTGTGTCAATTTCGTTAATTAAAGTTGATTTGTTAGTGTGTCTAATTAATTAAGTACTATATAATTGATTAATAAATCTCTAAGGGTTGCTAACTCAATGATTAATCAAACAATCAACCAGTTGGAATTTTGATTAATGCATGAAGTTAATCGGTTGGACAATTATATAAATAGATAATCGCTTAATCGCTTAGTTAACTAACTATTAAAGTAATTTAGAAAACACAACATTAAATCAATTAATTGTTCAGGTAATAATTGATTAATGAATGTGTCAGTGAGTTAAATTAATTAATACTTAATGGATTAGTGTGTGACTAACTCACTAACTAATTGTTGGATAATTGATTAACAAGCTGAGTTGAATGATTTGATTTACTACCCCATTGTAACAACGAGTTATTAATCAATTTAACTAGTTATTTAATTATGCAGCCTATTAGTAAATCAATTATTTGATTAAGAAACAAAGTAGTTTAGAAAACGCTATAAAATGGGTTAATTATTGAGAAGAGTTTTTTAGTAAATCTGTGTGTCAATTAGGTTAACTAACGGTATATTTTTTAGTGTGTCCCTAACTTATCAACTAAGGATTGTATAATTGATTAATTAAGTAATTAGCCTAGTCAATAGCTAAAAGAGTTGATTAACTAGATTGTAACATGATTTATTAATCAAGTTAATGCGACAGTTAATTATTCGGCAGATTAATAAATTGGTCAGACACAGTAATTTGGGAAGCACCCTATAAATCCAAATTAATTAATGCATTTGTCAGTGAATTAGGTTAATAGGTGATTAAGCCGATAGTCCGATAATTAATGCAAAAGCTAAGGAGGCGAATTTATTACCGAATCTTCATAACAATTGTCTATTAATTAAAGATAGAGAAACTAAATTACAAGTTGCATGTGTAATCAGTCGTTCCTAATTGCCTTCACGTATTTACAGACTGCCTTAATAATTATTTCCCTTTAACATCTAAACAAAATTACCATTGATTAATTTTAGTTTTTTAATCCAGTCATGTTTATTTCGAATTTTATATACATCACTTTCACTTGAAACCAAATCTTCTTTCGGTACTTGAAAATTAGAGGTCAATCCTACAGTTAGAAATTACAAAATCAATTACCTAAAAGCTTTACTGGCTGTAAATAAAAAATGTGAAATTTTGAAACCCACATTAATATTTAACTTAGAACCGATGTTTGCTTCAGTTATCGTATAAGTCATTAATTTTTTATGCATATACGCACAGGTGATGTGTATACAAAGTTGCCCAATACAAAAGTTTTGAATTTATATGCCATATTACCTAGCTTAATTTATTTCTAGAATTTTCCTATATAATTATACAGTGTATGAGGTATGCGTCCCTAAGTTCTATCGGGCAGCAGATATGCTTGCTAGGTCATTAATTTTAAGTCAGGGTGTATATGCGTGCGTGCTCTTTGGTTTTAAATTTAAATCTGCATTATTATGTAGCCCGCGTGTTGAACTTTAAAACATTGATTTTTTAATTTCTCAACTTGTCAACTCATTTTTTGTTATTTTAAAACAAACTGTCCTGAGACATCTAGATGCTCATTCCTATGTGAACTAACTTCTAATTTTGTCAAATGTGTTATTTCATTTTGTAGTTCAAAGATATTTTACTTATATGCAAAATGATGTCGGAAAGAGGGGGAGTCACTTTGTCTTTATGGCACATTGTAGTAATTATTTATTCCGACCACTTAGATTCCAGCAATAAACTTTTAACGACATCATTTCGTTGCATACATTAACTTAACGCTTTTTATTTTGCATTGAATTAGTTAAATAAGTAGCTCACTTGAAAAATCATATTTTAGTACAAATTTCCAGGTCTCAATCGATCATTCCCGACAGTGTTCTCTGTGTGCCCAAATTTTGAAATTACACCCTAGATCACAAGATCTGAGACGCACACGCATTTCTCTAGATTTCGGTTGAAACCGGCACCATCGTTTTTGTCAATATTGGGGACGGTTTTCTGAAGGGAAATATACACACGCACGAAAACACAGCGGCCAAAAACCATCCGGCATTACCAAAATTTCACGTTAAATTATTCGATCTTAGTAAAACGTTCAACAATTTAATTTAAAAGGGGATGTGCGGGAAATTATCCGCAAACAGGTTGGCATTTTAGACGCCAATTCCATGTTTGTGAATGTACTTTGATTTCATCAAAGCTATTGCTTGTAGTGTATAATTTTGAGTATTTATTTTAATTATTTTATATACAGCGTGTCTCAAGATCATACGTACAGGCATAAAAAGTTTGTAATTATTCTCGTAACCCCAGTGATTTTGAAGCCTACTGAGGATAAAGACACGATAATACCCTTTTATAATCAAAGCACGAATATAGGCCAAGTATTAAACTAATTAAGATATTATTGCGTTTTAGGGATTATGCGTTGTTAATTTTATTGTTAAATTGTATATGTTAGGTTATTTTAGCGAAGCAACGTTGCAATCTATGCGTGGTATTTTAATCATACAATAATAAATTCTTTTGAGCAATTTCTCAGTTAAACATCCAATATTTATAGAACTATTGCGCTTCAGTATTATTAAATAAATATCGTGAATTTTTGAAGGAACATAGTTATTTAGGACAATGAATTTGCAAAAATTATAATCACGAAAAATGAATATCAAAGACATAAACATTTTTAACACTAAACATAAATTAGCGTGAGATTTTTTTCAGGGCCTTTTTGGAGTGCATAAAATTCGCATGTAAACGGTCTTGCAGCTTGGTTTCGTCAAACACCTTTATTAAGCCTTTATATGTTTTTTTAAACAATTTTCTGCATAAATTTAATCACATACTTACGAGACACGCTGTATAGTACTGAAATTTAGAAAATTCCGATTAAACAAAGTATAAAAGACACTTCAGAACCGAAGGTATTAAAAAATACTGATTAATTCAGCATATCCCAGAATTATAAGAAAAACGCATCTAAAACCACAACTCACATGCTATGTAGCCTAAAATATCTGAATTTATGCAAGTTCCAAAGATCCGATAACTGACCGTCTGGTGAGAACAACTTTTCGAAGTATCATCCCATGATTTTTTAAACATTTAATAAAAGATTGGGTGTCCTAAGAAGCTTCCATGGGCCATTAGCAATTAATAAGTCAATATAGCTCGCTCTTCCCTGGCCATTTTGAAACCAAAATTTTTACCAAACGGTCTCAAAATTTTGACTCAGTAATATCATTTGTGCCGGTCACCAAGTTGATGCAGAAATGTATGCATTCGATCTTTGCATAAAGATTTTCTGTTCTCAGACTAACTTCATAGCTATTTAGGCGTACCAAAACGCATAGGAAATTTTACAATTGAGAAACGGTAAGCCATGTAAGCTTTCACTTGTACTATCATTCCTACACGAACGGTTGGGCTGACATGTGTAGACAAAAGACGAATGCTGCAGTTGAAAGTTGAATGTGGACGAATGCCTAAAAGAAACAATTCATATGCTAAGATAGACCGTCCACATCCTGCAGTCACATTTTGTTGACATGTGAAATTTTCTGGGGGGCTACGAGAAAAATTCTAGCTCAAAAGGGGTTGCTGATTTACTAGCAGATAAAGAAGATCGTGAGCAATTACTCGTAAGCATTTCAAGGCAAGAAAGGATTGTTTACTGTGGGTACCCCATTCCTCTACTGAGGGGAAATTGACGCACCATCTTGCTTGGTAGCGAAAAAGTCTAAAGGAGTTAGTGCATAAAAGTTCCCATGACATCAATAGCATAGCAAGTGACGAAACTTGACTCTATCATTATGATCCTTTCACGAAATCACGAAACAAAATGTGGGTGTTTGGTGAGCGTTAGAAAATCAAGGTATATGATAAAGAATATCTGACTGACATACCGAGCAGAGCTTACTATTGACCACTTGGTTCCCCACTACAATAACGCATCTCTTCAAAATTCTACAGAAGTGCGCCTGCATCTATCATCGAGTACAGACGTGTTCATTGGCAGTTGTATTTCTTCACTTCCTGTGCGCTCTTGTGCTGTACAGTAGGCTCCTTCTACATATTGTAGCGGTGGGTCGGGTCCAGTGCGATTCTAATATGCCATAAGTGTACCTACGTCACAACAATGGAAACCAATGACATAACAAGGGTCTTCGAACTCGCTTTGAAGATCCACCTAGCCATCGCCGAACAGAACTTCGTCGAGGGGGAATATCTAATTTCGCAGCTACCGGAGGACTACCGAACCGGTTTTGCACAAAAACTCGAAAGCGCTAGATCCAGCATTGCGACAGCCCACTTCGTAGCGGACAGCAGCGCCCTACAAAGAAATTACACCTCCACCGAGGAGGCTGGGCAATTTGCGCAGTGCATCCTCGCAAACGAAGCGTACTCCTTGGACGAGGAGCAGCGTCAACGTCTCCATACCACCGCCGCACCAACTCTCTCCGACATCGGCGCTGAAGGATTCCAGAAAGCTGTAGATAAGAAGAGGAGGAAGCGCAAGCCAAGAAAAGCAAGCGAATGTCCTGCACCCAAACAGACAGGGCTGGTCTCAGAAGAAAACGTAAACCGCTATGAAGTGCTGCAAGCAACGGCGGCAGCAGAAGAAATAGAGATGGGAGGGCTTCCCACCATCGCAGGTCCCTGAAAAAACCCAGAAACCACCGCCCATCGCCATCTGACGTAAGGAGAGATGGACCTCCGTCGTGAGGAAAACTTGGCATTGGGAATCTCAGTGCAGCCGGCGACCGAGGGGAATCATGACTGAATCACTAGATACCTGCGTGATTCCGAGATCCCCTTCCATGCTCACGGACTACAGAGTCAAAACGTGCTAAAGGTAGTCATCAGTCGCTACCACAGGACATAGCCGACCAAGAGATCCTGGAGGATCTCCAAAGAAGAGACTTTCCTGTAATCTCCGTGCGCAGGATGCGCCGGAGAAACGACAAAATCCCGATGCCACTTAACTTTGTTGAGCTGGCCATCCACCAGCTACGGGCGGTACTACATCTAGGTGTCACCGTCGAAGAGCCATGAACTAGTGCCACCCGTGCCAGAAGCACGGGCACTCGCAGCGGAACTGCTATGCGGATCCTCTATGTGTGAAGTGCAGCGAAAACCACCTCTCTGGACAGTGCGCGAAGTCCAGAGAGACGTCCGCTAGGTGTGCTAATTGCGATCAATAGTAGACCGCGAGCTACAGAGGCTGCCCGCATATAAGGAAAGCAGTTTCCGATGCTTAAGTGAGTACAAGGGTGCCGGGAGTAAGCCACGCGGAGATGGCGAAATCGGCATCTCTAAAAGACGCCAAGGTGACGAGCGTAAAGGACCTAAGCGCGAAAACAGAACGCGAGGCGAGTGTGGGAGCAGGCCATGCCTCTACATTCGACTCAACAAAAGTGTTCGCGTCGGCTGGCGTCGTTCTAGCAGTTATGCGGGGCGCGAACGCCTTTGCCGAGGGCATTGAGGCCATCATCAAAGCCCTTTCTCAAATTCTACAAATTTTTGGTTATTAAAAAACCAAACATTAGTGAAATTAGAAATTTGGGGGTATTCTGTCGTCGGTATGTGCGCATACCGGCATATATCCTCAAATATATAAACCCCACCCAGTTCGGAAACCGCGAGTGGACGGCGATAATACATAGTTCAGAACTTCATCATTTAGGACGAAGGTGCTAAAAGTTATTTAAAAACTTGGTACACCGTTAGCCCAGAGTGCATCGTTCGAAAATTCTACAGCCTTGATCTTGCCCTATGTGACTTTGCCTTGTTTTCCCACATGAAAAAAGCACACAAGAGAAGTCAGTTTTCAAATCAAGAAGAGTTTGTAAATGTTTGGGATGAATGATGTACCCAGTTCGCATAGGATACACGAAAGAGCTGGTTTGATGATTAGTTTTGGCGTGTGGGAAAATATTTTGAACGAAGGCGTATTACAAAAGATTTCTACCGTCTATAGTATTTTTGGAAATTCGGCAGGACAAGATCGCCTAAAAACATCCCCCCTTGTGTCATTTACGTACCAATAGTTTTAATCACGTTTGATGTTGACTTGATATATTTAGATAGAGAATTGCATGAATTTCAAAAATTTAACTAAAATCTGCATCGTTATAGGACTTGCTCTACTTTCGTCCAAAATTTGTAACGTCGAAAATTTAATGGAAATTCACGTTTAAGCAATAATGAGTCCGCAACAACCAGCATCTGGTTTCAGCACATTGCTTTTCGGGGACTTGCGATCCCGCGTGCCCAACGTAAAATGTCGATCCATTCGATTCCATCGTAAGCGCCGGAGGCACGTCAAAAGATAGCGAGATTCTCCGACAAGTTCAATGGGTATTCTCATGGGCACCGACCTTCTCACCGTGCCTTTAAACCAGACCATGGCATATCCCCCAAAGGTTAGCAGAAACCATAGTACGTCGAAGCCTGAAATGACTCATTTATGGCTTGCCGATAAGGTTGTCTGTTGGAAGCCAGCACATATCTCAACATCACACTGGACGAGGTAGAGGCCAAGAGTGACAGTCCTGGTGGACACCAGTAAGAACCATGCGGAACTGGTTGCAAGCTCGCTGACCAGATCTTTACTTGGTTCCCAGCGGTATTCGGGAGCCCTGGCCGGTCGCGTTGTAAAAGCTGGTAGGAGTTATGGAAGTGACTAGGTGTTTGTGAAAGGGTGTTGGCAGGGCACTAATTCTCTACTCAGGCTAGAGGGTTGGCTGAAAAGCTAATGCCCAATAGGGGATACAAGCGTCCATTCTGATATGGAGCCTTCTGCTGACCCATGCAGGGCTGTATGGGGCTCCCGAGCCCGAATCTTCGAAGGAACCGATCTCTGAACAAGCTCTATGCCGAAATGAGTACCTCAGGGTTAGACTCCAGCTCCTCATCGTGCTTGTACGGCGGGTGCCGACTTTATTGTTGGACTCGAGGGTGCGTAGATGACAAGTGCATGACGGTGACTTGAAAGTTATTCAGTTAGCCATAAAAGCGGCTGTGGCTCTACGGAGTTGGCGGCGAACGCCTGTCTCTGTCTGTGGGTATGAAAATAAAAAGGCGTAGATAAACAAAATTTTATATATAAGTTTTTAGCCATCTCAACACGTAAACGTGACATTTTCATTAAAATCGGATAACTAGAAATGTTACTTTACCCTTTTTAATTTTTGATGTTTCGCGATTTTGTCGAAAACGACTCTAATGATTTTTTCTTACTCCTACGATGTTCTTTTACGGGAAGTAATCGGTTTTTCTGAGATTCCTTAAATCGATTATCGAGGAAAATCTCTGGACGTAAGCAGCGTTTTGCGTATCTAGTAATTTGGAATGATGACTGTTGCAATTATCGATCGCAAAATAAATGTAAATAATATTTTAATCATTTGTGAACACTTTTTGCACATCTATAATACGTAGCAGAAAATCGTTTGGTAGAGATTTCAAACCCTCTTTATGGAATAATTCATTATTTATTGCAAAAACGCCTCTCCATATTTTTGTTAATATAACAGTTAATCGAAATGTTCCCTAAAAATCAATGAGCTAAAACCAAAAAGTTGTTTAAAAAACCGCAATAATTAACCTATAATATCAATCACCCACAGCGCGGCGAATTATTGAATAAAAATCTCATGGAATTCCATCAAACATGTATAATATAGAGATTTTAGAAGCGCAGGTACATTAAAGGTTTCAGCACCAGATCTTCAAAGTCTAATGAGATGCTATGAAATCCTACATTCCAAAATGCGTCCGGTTTGTTCAACATATTCATTTCTATAGTATGAAATAATTGAAAACTTATAACATTACCAAATTTAAATATTATGTTCACATTTGGAAAATATATAAAAACTATGTTTTTTAACACAGTTTGGTTGATTAATGCGAATACATTGCACTAAGGTTTAAATGCCATTCCCACGTAGATTTATTGCCACTTGCCACTTCCTTTAGTGCAAGTGTAGAATTGTTTATAACCTGAATCTGTTTTAAACGTCTAGTCTAAGATTTTGAGTCGAAATGACGCAATTAATATGACGTTAGGATTATTTACTTTATTAGAATTTGTATAAAACCTGATGATTTCAAACGAAACGTATATAAGTGATTGTTGAGATTTTAATTTAGCCGACATGCAAAAATATTCTAATAAAGCGATTATAAAGATGCTCTTGATAATGAATCAAGGAAAATACTTTTACCTTTATCACTTTCTTTGAGTCAAAATGTGTTGTACCTTCGCCAAATTACGAATGAATCAGACAAACATTTTGTAAATGAGCGCGAGATACGAGCTTAAGATTATAAATTGGCATACATCACGAACTTTTAAATTCAATCAACCATTTTTTTACAGACTACTTTGTACTGCTCTAGCACCTCAAGTTCTGGCTATAATTGATTTAGAACTACAATTTCTAATAGAATATGGAAAAGAGAAGCTACACAACCGTTAAGGGTTGTTCTATTAGTTAATTTCTCAAAATTTTCACGAGTACCTGATATCTAAAACCAAAGATTGTGAAAAACTTAATGTTTAGTGAGGTAATGCCTCAATTATTTAAACTTCTAGAGATCTGATTTATGTAGGCCAAACTGACAATATTTAACAGTGCGTTACTCCCAACGTTTTTGTAACTGCATGCTCCAGGTCAGGCACATATTCCTAAATAACGCAGCCACTGATTTGGTATGCTAAAACGTAAAAATTGATTTTTGACTAAAAATCTTATTGTTTCAAAAAAAAATTAAAAGCTTCGCACAGGCTTTTTTCTTAATTTTACAAAAAAATAAACACATATAATTATAATGAAGTATAAATTTTCCAGTTTTTTGAACAAATAATACTCACTATGCTACAGCAACCCCTGTGTAATAAAATTAAAGGGTGTATATGGCAAAACCGTCATAACTCTTACGTAGGACAATTTCGACATTGCGTGTGAAAGCACACTCATTTGTCAATTTGCATATTTTTGCATAGGACAGACAAGGGAGCTTTTAAAAAATGACGTTGTTAGAGCCAACAGGTTAAACTTCTAGTTCCAAGTTGTTAAAACATTTTTTATATAAAAACTTCTGGTAATGTTATTTTATCGAAACATGTCACTTTAACTGAGTTTAATTAAAAATTTAACGAAATAGGCTTACCAAATTTTATAGCAGCTAGAATTGACAGCAGCGTTAACACGGCGCGAGTGTTATTCATTTTATGTCACTTAAAACACAGGGTAAACTAGTTTTTAACCTGGTTGTAACTACGCAATTTGTTCTCTAAAGAACTTGAATGTGTGACAACCCCCAAACAAATGCCGAACTAAACAAGCTGCGCGAATCTTGAATGTAGCTTTATAAACGGCGCCAAGCTTTCTGGCGCCAACAGCTATTAGAGCTTTCAAAAGAAGGGTGGGGTGAACCTTTCAACGTTTAACTAGAGCTACAAATTTTTAATAAATTTTATTTCATTACGAACTTCATTATTTTTCAGTAATACGAAGAAAATGTTTAGGTATTGAGTACACATTAAATGCGCCGAATTTTAAAAAGGCGCAATTTCAGATGTTACATTAAATTTCAGTTCAAAGATCTTAAAGTTACTGACTTGGCTCTCATGTTTTGAAAGGCATAATAATTTCAACGTAATTTGAATGTTATTCCAAAAATCTCTTTTTAATGTAAACTACAGTATTGGAAAGAAAAAAGATCAATTTTACCTGCACTTTATCTTTCAACCCCCTAGTGTTAACTAAATGTTTGTAATCTAGAATTTACTTAAATTTTTATAAGCGTTGTGATAAGCACAGATGAACTACAAAAACTTCCAAAGAAGCTCAAAGAAAGCAGGTCCTTGTCATCTCAGGAATATTCAAAGTTTTCAGGAACAGAAGATCTAGAAGATTCATATCATCTGAATGACTTGGCTAAAGTTTATCCAGTTAGAAATATATAAAATTTGTAGTCACAATTTCCAACGTTCTAGTAAATAAAAAACGAAAACATAGATAACAATCCCTTCTGAATGTTTTAGTCAAAGCTACAAGGACAAGGTGACAAAATCCCAACAGTCGAAAATGTTAGCAGAAATAAACGTCCAAAATGACAAACTTCCTATCTCAGTCATAAAAACAATAAGCCCTATTAAAATACGTCGCAGAATCATTCAAAATTGTGAACACAATTTTGGCCTGTGGAGTCATTTGAGTAAACAGGAGGCGAACCAAATCAAAACGAAAAAATACAACATTTGCAAAATACCTTGCTTAAAGTCTTTGCAAACAGAAAAACTCCCGCCCATTCGCCTAGAATTTTCAATAGGAGTGCCCGAAGTACAACTCAAAAAATATCAAAACCCTCTTTATTTTCTGCAATTTGGATCGAGTTTCAAAATTAAACAACTTATAGCCGAGGAAGCCAAAAGTAACAATTAGGTACCGAAAGACCTTTGCGGTCGGTCAGGAAAAAGATAGAAAGGGAAAGACGCGACGCTTTCTGATTTTAATACAATCCCCTATTGAACGCGATACATTTCCTCTTTGGCATCATCTCCATGTCTATAAAACTAATTTTCTTCTTTGGCAAAATAAACATCAATGGTTCCTGAGCAATCTAGATTTCAATTTTGGGTGCCTGGGCTGAGAATGGACAGGCAAAAATTTTGTACCTGAATTTCAAAAAATGGTTTTAATTTCGAGAAAATGTTATTATCATTTTTCCTATAAATTAGGGATACAAAAAATGCAATAGTAAAAAAACATCCAAATGGGCGAATTTTAATCACAAATCCGTAAAGCACTCAAAATATGTTTTCGAAGGTAAAATTTCACAACTGAAAACGGCTTCCAGACACATTTTTTGGGTATGTGAGCTATATTCCCTTTTAATGATCTAAACTTCAGACTTGGTCGCTCAGATGGGGAATCAAACATCAGGGTGACTTGCTCTACAGTAGATTTCCCGAAGCAAAATTAAGCACCTTGCCAAGAAGCCGCAATTTCCTCGATCCTAGCTTTTTATCAACACTCGCCGAAGCGCAAAGTTTACAACCAAATCTAAAGTAGCCTTCCACATCCTTCCTAATCTACCTCTGTGGTTAGGATTGCCATTATCTCCCTATTTTCTAGGCACGCGAAAGATTAGACATAAACCTATCGCTAAGGGTCCCCACTTACTAATTACAAATTCGCCCGAGTCACGTTGCCCAGTAAGGCAAGTTTAAAGAGCAAGAAAAAACAGGGTTGAAAAAGCAAGAAAATTTCTTTTCATATGTTTGTAGGATGTGAAACTTTGTATTGTTCTTCTCGTCCCCTTGTGAATGCTCTTTAACAGTGATTGCGTTGAAGAGCTGGTTTTAGGTACCTGTCAAAGACAAGAGAACCTAAAAAAGAATGTGCGTCGGAGTAACAATACTTTGTCCTCTTATGCACAACCATAAGCCATCGCCAACTTGTTCTCATCCTCAAGAACAATTTTATTTATGGCTTGGTAATTGGGGACGTGCTAACCATCAAGACATTAATCAAGTTGTCAACGTGATTCATATTAAACAGCAATGAACCATTTAACAGAATGTTTATTAAAAACAAAACACTTAAGCTTTATACAATTCTATAACCTAGATCTACTTGTTTAGCTTCGTTCAGTTCTTTCAACAGTGTCGCCAATAATTTTCATGCCTACTTTTAATTTTTATGTTTAATAAGCCACCGTTCACTTTTATCTTAAACTAATGCCAGAAATCTCTTCTATTTTTATCTCTAATTCTTTATGTCGTACCTTTTCTCCATTATGAAAATTTTTGGGATTTCTGAAATATATTATTATTGTTGTAATCTTTTACCTTGCTGAACTTGTATGCCAGCAAATTCCGTAACGTTATATTTCCTATGACTAAACATTTCTTAACTGTAATTATGTTAACATAGATTTTTATGTAGTAATTCTACCTACATTTCATTCTGTTTGAAATAATCCTAATTTTAATTTCTTATTTTACTGGTATTTCCTTAATTATTTTAAAGTATTTCAGACACTGCCCATTTAGCAAGCTTAATCAACATCAGGCCTTTTTTCACACTCACACGAAGACCAACTCCTCTTTCAACCATCACCCTAAAAACGACGAGGCCTTAAAGACATGGAACTTGTCCAAAGATGCGGGCTCCAGCCCACTTCCATAATTCTCTATCAAATAAAGATTACGCTGATAATTTTAAACAATTTCAAACCTCACCATCAGTTGTTGTTCAGTCTCCCATCCCTCTGGCATAGTCATGCCTAGCCCCTCTTAACTCACCTATTCTGCTCCGCCTCCAAAAACAGAATTTAAAGAATGGTTCACTATTTGTCACAAATAGCATCGAAACAGTGCTTTGAGTGAAACACAGTCGCTTAAGTTCAAATTATTTCAACCCCCGTAACAAACTCCCTGTATCTGCGCAGTAGATTTCCTGAAAAATAAAAATCGGTTTCCATGACTTACGAAGCTCTAGCTCCCTGTTAAAATGGCACTGCTTTAATTAAAGGTTGCAACTGAAGTTTATTATAATGTTAAACGCAACCATCTAAATAAATCAAAAAGTCCAAAATTGTAAGCCCTCTCTAGTCTGACATCAAACATTGTAACATAAAAATTCTATAATAATTTTTAAAGTTCACCACGATCTTTGGGAAAAGTTAGTAGATAATGTTAGCACTTCCTGCTTTTAGAAGTTGGCTGTAAATTTGGTTGGGAAGTATTAGCGCTTATTTTTATAACATCGGGTGTTTTAATTACAACAATTTCATGTAATTTAATTATAAAATCTTTAAGCTTTAAGTTTGTACACAGATCGCGTGACTTCTTTGAACTCTAGCTATTTCAGCTAATAATAGTGATCTTATCTAGTACTATGTAGAGAAAGTATATTCCAAGCCAGACTTTAACCTTATATCATGTATGAGAAAGAAAATGGCTTTAGAGATACTTCAAATGATTTAACAATCGCTTAACATTTCCTTTAAGACACATGTGCTTTCATTATATTTTTTTTATCTAAAATTTGAATTTGAACTTATTCATTAACTTAAATTACTTTTACCAGACTATAATATAGTAATAATGCTGGGTGTAACACCTCTAACTAAGTTGATGCTTTCAAACGGTCATGTTCTAGCTCCGAACGGGTAATCGGGAGGAGCACTTGAATAAAGGCAACTATAGATCAAGGGCCAGCAATATAAACAACGATTTATCTATCGTTCGTCATAATGTAGGTAAATTACGTTATGATACTTTGAGAGGTCTAAAAATTTTTACAGAGTTTCAGCATAAATTATAAAAATCAATTTAGTAAAGCAAATGTACATTGAAAATCCGCGATATGAGGTACTCTTCCGAAAACAGTTAAGTTCATTCAAAAACTGAAGATTAAAGACGAGGGTCAGCGACTAATTTCAAAACTTCAGTTTGCTGGATCTGCGCGTTCGCCAAATTTCTTTACCTTCTAAAACTAGCTGCAAAAAAAATCATAAATTATGGCTGTCGATCAACTGAGCAATAATTAATAATTCACCGACAAACTAACTTTTTGAATTAATTAACTTCGTAATTATCTAAATCGTTATACCAGTTAATGCAGTATTGCCATAAAAATTAAAATTAAAAAATAATTGTAAAGTAATAGTGTGTGTGAAAATATTAATCTTGATAATAAACTGTCTGTAGCATTGTAAACTTAAAACCTAGAAATAAAAATAGTTGTGTTAAAGTAAGTAATATTCATAAAGCCACGCATGGAGGAAAATTTTAGCTAACCGTAAACAACCGAGTTAACAGCCAATCAATAGAAATTTTATTGGTTGTTGGCGAAACTTATAATAAACATCTTAATATATCCGATATAACATAGTCATAAAAGATCAGAAAGCGCCATAAATCGCTTATTTTTCATTAAACAACGTTAAGGAATTGTTTGATCAAGTGAACTAAACTCATCTTAGACACGTCGTATAAAAATAAGTTAGTAATTTAACATATAATCTATTATAAATGGTTGCATTACGAGACTACCTAACTTGCCGACTAATTACAATGAATCAAGTAATCGCGAGGGCGGGTTCCAACTGGCTGAATAAATTAATAATCAAGCGTTTACACAATTAATGTATTGCACTTCAAAAACTCAAAATTAAACCAAGAAAATCGTCCCCAGAAAATAGAGGTTACCTAAGAATTCAATCATTATTTATTTAAAATTACAGAATTAAATATAAGATATGTTAAATGCACAAAACAGAATAGATAACCACAGGAAATTTACATATTACAAAAATGCAAAGTATAAAGAGAGAAGCTGCCTTAAATATGCATTAGTTGATAATTTAGCAATATACATACTTAAATAACAACCACTTCGTCTGTATGGAAAGACGAATTACATAAACAATTAATTCATCCACCCTCTATACAAAGAGAAATTTTATTTATATTTATATAAAAATAATTATTGCTTTAAAGGAAATATTTACTTAAAAACGGTATTCTTAACCGCTACAATCATTACGATACTTACTATTTCATTCAAGTGTGAATTTTAATTTTAAAAGAATATAACAACTTCTTGCGTAAATTTTGAAAACTAACCAATTAGTAAGTTTAATTTTTAAACCGTCAATATTGGATAGATTAATAAGGCTTCAGTAATTCTTATAGATTGATTTATTCATTTATAAATTAATACTGTTACATTCAAAATCCTGATTGCTATAATGATTAACATTTTATTTTTTACGAACGTTCTTTTTAAACTTTAGTAGTTTATTTATTTGCTAGTTAAATAATAAAGGTTCAGGCATAGTAAAAAGGAAAGGTTTTATTTTATTTGGAAGAAATACGTTATTGTAAATACAAAGTTCATTGACTTAAGTTCAACTACTTTTGTGCATCATATCAAATTAGCTTCGCCTGGCCTAATACATAATTTATGTTGACTGTGACGCAAACGTTTTTGGTTTCTCGCGATTTTCCCGAAAACGGCTTTAAAGAGTTTTTAAACTTGCCCCGCTTCTTACGCCTATGATGCTCATTTACTCCAACTAATTGGTTTCTCGAAGAATATTTGTTGACACGGGTTATAGAGGAAAATCTCCGAAGTTAAGCAGGCTACCTAATAATTTAGATGGGTGACCGCTATCAAAATAAACTTAAATAATATTTTAATCGCTTTTGGACATTATTTGCAAATCTATAATATGGAAGAGGAAGGCGTGCGTTGTCTCACACCAGATTATTTAATTAAATTTTACAGACGTGGTATGAATGATCGATAAATTTAATAAAAACCAATTCGCTCATTAAAATGTACATAACCTTTTATATTAGAATTAACTAGATCCTACTGAGACAACGACATAATTACTTTTGCAATTCAAAAACCACCTTTACTAACAAAAAACTAACTTCAGAAATTTAGAATAAAGTTTTAACATACATTAACCTTTTTTGGCGTATCTATACGCCTTAAAATGTAAGGAAGTATTTTACTGAACAGTTTCTTTCTTGTAACGTTTACATTTTACGAGATAGAGTTCGAAAATAAGTTTCATATGTATATCTTTTCAGTACTGCGTGACCTTGAGCGTTCATATTATGAATGCGTGAGAGTGGTCGTAAATTATGGTTATTTCTGGAAGAACTATGTGGCACATTACCCATAAACAAACGGTCAAGGAATGTGGCTGGGAAATAATATCAAAGCACTGGACAGAAGAATTTTGCTCGAATGCATGCATAATTCGAGCTAAAATATCGACAAACTGTGGGTATAATCCCTGCACCTCTTTTTAAATTATGAGGGAGATTAGGGTTACTGTTGTCTCCGTGAAATTAAAGTATATCAGATTTTGTTGGCGTTCGTGCCTAATGAACAAAATCTTTTTTTTTTTAAATTTGCCACACTCTGTTTTCGGAAACATCGTGGTTGACTGGACAACAAGAAATAAATAAATAAGTTTCTTGTCGGATAAAACACGTGTGACAATTAAATGTAATTTTTCACGTACAGTAGATTTTGGCGACATTTATATTTGGGCACGAATTCGTCGTGTCGCGTAAGAATCGGTCCTGCGTGCTGATTCTGTTTGAAGCGTTCGGGTGTGTGAGTTTAGGGACTCCGAATAGTGCAGTATGGTGGAAGACCAGACCCAAGAATGGAATAACGTATCTCTGGGGAATGACCTGCTTTTTTTTCCATTCCGGTTGCTGCTTTTGGACGTGTTACGTTCTTCTGTGGACGCAGGAATTCATAAACAGACAACAACTGACGACTATGGTTTATGTCAATCTAGATGACCGGTAAATTGACGAATAAAACTAAGGTAGCCCTTTTACTTGTTCTCTTGTTTCCGTATTGTTGGCCTGTGAAAGGCATAAGCGAAATGTCAATGCATATTGGCGAGTATTCTATTTAAGCCACATCCCGGCGACCAACCCCTTATAGAGGCCAGCTTAAACCTTCCCGTGCGAGGGGCGACCATTACTACATACCTTCTGTCCAGATCGTGGACGCATACTTGCGTTGACTGTATCTAAATATATGTTAACCATAATTTTAGTATTTAGTAGTTTGAGCAGTTCTTCCCGCCAAATTCAAGGGGCGGCGAAGTTATCTGTAACCCTTTATTTTGTAACCTGTTTGTTTTGTGTGAATGCTAAATAAGCCATTTCTTTAGTAATAGATATGTCATGTAACTCAACTAGACTTTTACTTTTGAACGTAGTATAAGTTAATTGATAATACTTTGCATTTCAGGGGATATGTACTAATTAAGGTTCCCCCTTTTGAACAGAATCTAAAGTAATATTAATATGTGGGGACCTTAACCAAAGGCAACCCCGGGACAAATTCACTAGAGGCCGGGGCTGTTTGTATCTGTTCCATACTTTGAGCAGCCTATGTGGAGAAGTGGCGCCCTCCTATATCTCGACTTATTGTTCGCGTTTCCAGCGACTTCCTATAGAGCGCGGACGGTGCTGGTGTACTTCACCTGAAACCTACCCCTACTTCGAAGAGCTAGCAGCCATCAGTACCGTTGTTGGGCGTAATGCCTAACGCGCCCGTGACAAGTATGAAGGTTACATAATCAAAAATATTAAAGGCGACCTAATTAGCCCATATGAGGCACGAAGGAGACTGTTGCATAATTCTGAGAAAACGGCTCTGCAACACCTATCGTATATATGTCGTTGACAATTCACTTGAAAATTGTACAAACCGAATAATTTTTGCACTTTAAAAGTGTCATTTTAGTGCAGTGCCGAAATCGTAATGAGAAACATAAACAAGTAATCCAAATACAGTTCGTATAAATAAAAGCAAATAAAATAAAAAAATAATTGACTTGAACGCCCCCGGTAGATATAAAAATTCATTTAATTTAACACAAAATAGTGAGTTATTAATTACCAAAACAAAAGTAATACAATCGATCGCTTATGAAAAAATAAAATACGAAAGCAAACGGACCAAACGGCATAAAAAATAAACTGAGCACAAGAACTCCTAAATTACGGCAGATATTCTATTTTTGAATACGAAAAAACTCAAACTCGTCCGAAAACCCCGTGACCGCCTAGTTAGAGTGGCATCTAAATATGCGCAGTGATATCCTCAACGCAGCGGTAAACTCACTGAAATATAACACATATCTAGCATCTTGCTGTCATCTACGAGAGCGTTCGCGCTTTCTTAAGTCAAGTTATTCTCCGAGACCTTAACTACAATTTAAAGGAAACGATTTGAAAACCATAAATCCCACCCATGGTGTCTCTTTCACTCCGTGATTTCTTGTGTTATCTAGAGTTAATGCGTTGCTGGCATCGGCAATTTTTATATGTGAACTTTGAGTTAATGAGCGTCATCAATAAATTAATCCAATCTCTAGGCTCGCTGTTTATTTCTTCCTGTGTCGAAGTAAGCATTTAAGTAGGATACCCGGTGCATATCTTTGAAGTTACATGGAGATGCTCCTATGCCCTGAAGTATCGTGTAATTAAATTGTTTCGTTACAAACCACCTTAATATTTCCGATATTTAATCTGAATAATATTGACCGCAATTATTAAACCAAAATCTTCAATGTAAGAAAGATAATTGTTCAAACAATTAACTTAAAATTTTTCCAGGCTATCGCTGCATTTTTACAGGAATGTTTCTATGGTAACTATTGTTGATACTGTCAGCTCTCGCTGTTTCTTTCTGTTGTAGAGTATAATTAAACATTACGACTTACATTATTTAATTTAAAATTTGTTAAAACATTCTTTTTATCCAAAGAATAATTTGGCTTTTATATTGAACTATTTTACTGCACCCCGTATAATGCATAAAATTAAATATTTTAAAATTCAACACGAATATAGAATTCGATCTATTTCTATAGACGCTTACGTCAGCTTTGTGATTGTAACAAGTAGTAACATTGTATCCACGTACATTTCAGGGGTAACGAATAGTTCATTTGTTTATATAAAAATCCCACAGGATAGGTGCTCAAGTAAATAATGTATCTTGTAAATGCAGAAACGAATATAATATTTATCATGATAATTGGAACATTAACTAACGCGATAGGAATACAGACGCCTGTTAAAGGTCAACGTTTTCTTAAACATGAAATTCTCGTAGGAAATATTGTAGTTAGTAGCAGTTTTGATTCTGCCATCGAAGTAAATAGATGTTGTAGTTTGGAAGTGCCGTGTATTTTCTCTAATTTTTTTAGATAAGATAATCTGTTCTTATTGAATCTATATCGTCGTTATCCAGCGTTGTGCTTAGTTGAAAGTTGCAGATTTTAGGGATAGTCGTATAAATAATTCCAAGCAGAAAAGTTCTTCGTCAGTGACCGCCAGTAAGGTCTTTAAATCTACCAATCAATGAGGGAAACGGCTTCCACTTCTAACAACTATACACAAACCATCTCACTTGTATAATTCGATTATTTCACCGTTAAAAACCAGCGTGCTAGGTGCTAGGCCTTTGTCACAATTCTTTGCTGCATTAACATTTCGCTTTTCACAGGCCAACAATACGGAAACAAGAGAACAAGATAAAAGAGGTACCTTAGTTTCATTCGTCAATTTACCGGTCATCTAGATTGACCTAAACCATGGTCGTTAGTCGTGGTCTGTGTTTGAATTCCTGCGTCCACAGAAGAACGTAACACGTCAAAAAGCAGTAACCGGGATGGAAAAAAAAGCAGGTGAATCGCCAGAGATACGTTATTCCATCTCTTGGGGTCTGGTCTTCCACCATACTGCACTATGCGGAGTCCCTAAACTCACACACCCGAACGATCCAAACAAAGAACCAACACGACGAATTCGTACCCAAATATAAATGTCGCCGAAACCCACTGTACGTGAAAAATTACATTTCACTGTTACACGTGTTTTATCAGACAGGAAACTTATTTATTTATTCCTTGTTGTCCTGTCAACCACGATGTTTCCGAAAACAGACTGTGGCAAATTTAAAAAAAAAGATTTTGTTCATTAGGCACAGAACGCCAACAAAATCTGACATATTTTAATTTCACGGAGACAACAATAACCCTAATTTCCCTCATAATTTAAAAAGAGGTGCAGGGATTATACCCACAGTTTGTCGATATTTTAGCTCGTATTATGCATGCATTCGAGCAAAATGCTTCTGTCCAGTGCTTTGATATTATTTCCCAACCACATTCCTTGACCGTTTGTTTATGGGTAATGTGCCACATAGTTCTTCCAGAAATCGTCATAATTTACAACCACTGTCACGCATTCATAATGTGAACGCTCAAGGTCACGCAGTACTGAAAAGGGATACATATGAAACTTATTTTCGAATTCTATCTCGTAAAATGTAAACGTTACAAGAAAGAAACTGTTCAGCAAAATACTTCCTTACATTTTAAAGCGTATAGATATGCCAAAAAAGGTTAATGTACGTTAAAACTTTATTCTAAATTTCTGAAGTTAGTTTTTTGTTGGTAAATGTTGTTTTTGAATTGCAAAAGTAATTAAGTCGTTGTCACAGCAAGATCTAGTTGTAATGATCAAAGAAACTCATTATTTCTTAATTCTAATGTAAAAGGTTAGGTGCATTTTAATGAGCGAATTGCTTTTTATTAAATTTATCGATCATTCGTACTACGTCTGTAAAATTTAATTAAATAATATGGTGTGAGACAACACACGCCTTCCTCTTCCATATTATAGATTTGCAAATAATGTTCAAAAGCGATTAAAATATTATTTAAGTGTATTTTAATAGTGGTCACCCATCTAAATTATTAGACAGCCTGCTTAACTTCGGAGATTTTCCTCTATAACCCGTGTCAACAAATATTCTTCGAGAAACCGATTAGTTGGCGTAAGTGAGCATCATATGCGTAAGAAAGGGGGCAAGTTTAAAAAAATTTTAAAATCGTTTTCGGGAAAATCGCGAAATAACAAAAAACGACAAGAATAAAGTGACACTTTCTGTTATTGGATTTTTATCAAAATGTTGCGGTTGCGTGTTCCAATGAGTATAAACTGAAATATAACATTTTCTTTATCTACGTCTTTTCGTTTTCATGATATCCTGTTGACACATAGACAACACACAGACATACACTCAGACCAATTTCTAAAAACGTAATTTTCAGACTCAGCGAACTCTAAAATGTGTATTTCAAGTAAAATTGCGCCAACTAATATTTTGGTAGAAAATAATACTATAGACCCACCAGAAGTCAGTGATGCTATAGATATCAAATGTATGACCATGCAGCATACCGCTGCATAGCTCCATCCAGATGTCTTAAGTGCGCGGATGGCTACCCCACGTTCGAATATAAACTGAACAATGCGAAACCCGTTAAGTGCTGAAACTGCAACTGTTCCTGACTATCTACCAAGAATGCCCTGCAAACCCGGAAAGGCAAAAGGAAATCAAATTAATGCAACAAGGCATCTTATACGCTGAAAGGACAAAAAGCAGACTAAACAGTCTTCGCCTGCGGAAACTGATTACAGCACCAGAACCGAAGTAGCACTGGAGAAGCTACTAACAAAGATGTTACCACCCATCACAGAAAAATTTCTTAGTAGTAAGTAGACATCAAGATGGACAAGTCCCAAACAATAATATTAGCAACGTGGAATGCTAACGGGGTGTTAAATAAACATCACAATCTAAAAGATTTTCTAAGGAAACACGATATAGCGATATTGATGCTCACAAAAACTCACCTGAAACAACGGGATAAACCTTGGTTTGTGAGCTACCAAGTGTTCGGAAAAGATAGGGCAGGCAGACCAGAAGGCGGATTCAACGCAATAGGTCTCCCCCAATTCTTCGAATTCGCGTCACCCAAATTAACGGACGAAAAATAAGCGTAATTTCAATATACAATTCCCGAGTAACAAAATCACAAAAAATGGCCTGGAAGAGCTCACCAGCTCACCCATCCATAACAGGCGGCGACACCAACGCAAAACACCCCTCTTCTGGTAGCAAATGTCACAACGCGAACGGAAAAATACTACATAAATACCAAAGAGAGAACCTCATATCAAACCCCATTGGACCAGAGGACGCCACTCCAGTATATACAAACAAACTTGGAGATGTTATAAATATATCCATGAGAAAAGAAATGAAATAAAAATGCAACGCACAAATGACATACCAATTGAACCGATACCACTTCCCAGTGAAGCTGGAATTCGGACCGCCAAAACAACCTAATAGCAAACCGGCTGCAGTCAAAACCAATTGGCTGAAATATGCGTATTACATGGAATCATACACGCCATCTAGATCCATTAAAACAAAAGAGGAAATAGAGTCAGCGGTTCACAGACTAACAACTGAAATCCAGAACACATTAACAAAATGCCAGAAACCCTACAACGATAACAACATCAATATTGAATTGAATTTATGATTACACAAGGGTAGATTTAAAAGATGATTTTAGCTAGGAATAGTTTTTAATTAGAAATATCTAAATCTAATTTAAAGTTTTTGCATTATTGTCCATGTGTCTTTAAATAAGCGCACAGTTCTAATAGTATGTACTGATATACCGAGTATTTCTAAACAATTTATCTTGTATTAGCCTGAAATATTAATACTTGCTTACAAACTGTTTGATGCGTTGCAGTTGGCCCAAAATTCAAAACTTCACGACAATGCCACCGACAGCACAAAAATATTCAAACTTTCCCCAAGCTTTCTCACACCCTCTCACCGTGGGCCTCAAATTAAATTCAGACCCCCAGACGATCGCCGTTTTTGAGAAAAGAAACCATTCACTAAGGCACTCTATCACGTCTTCGCTGTCACAAAACGAGGGTACCATGTCTTAGCACTGACTGTAATCCGAAATTTTTTCGATAGCGGTAAGTCGGAGTACTTCCATTGAGCTGATTACCGTTTGGTTTCAGGATTGAACAACTGCAACTTTGTCCCATCCGTTGTGACAATTAATTTAGGTGTTCATATTACGACGCATGAAACCTTGTTTTCATCTATCAGCATTTGCGTGAACTTTCCCATTTATAAGTCGTTATTTAGGATACTATGCTGACATTTGCGACTAATCAGTGATCTCCCATAACCATTTGTTCTACTCGTGCAACATGTTGTCAAACCAGTTGGTGTGTGGCTGAAGCTCCTTTGGTTTGTTTTCATTCGTCGATCAGTCTTCTTTGAAGTGTCGTATCCACATGTACATATTTTTCAGGTCGACGATACTAACAAGTGGACAAATCCGATATTCAGACGTTGATCTTTTAATGCAAATGTCGCCATCTTTAGTATCAAAACACTTCCACCGGTCGACACTGATACGACATGTCAACAAGTCAGAAAGTACTGTCATGTAGTTACGCCCAAACTAATGAGTGACCGAGAAAAAACATAGCAAACCTTAAAACTTGAATGTGCCTTGTATATTAAAAACCCACAATTGCAGAGCATCCATTTCTATTTGTTTGTAATCGTGCCTTCCGTTTGAAATTGTTGTGTCAAGCACTATTCTCAAAATTGATTTAGAATTAAATAAATTATCTCCTAAAACTATCTAAAATCCAAGGCTAAAGTATTGATCCTAAGCACGATATATACACAACTTTAAAGTTGTGCTCTGTCACACACCCATTGAAAAAATCCAACAGCTTTTTCCTGAAAAAATTTTCTGCTTAAGACGGGCATTTATTTGCATTTCATTCAATTTCGCATAGTATAATTGCTATTTAGGTCGAATGTCAAATTATCCTCCCTCTGCCAACTTAGTAAAGCTTTAAAAATGCAATAAAAAGGAATAACGATGATAACGAAAAGACGCGATGTCAGTGTTGACACAAACATCGGAAACGCGGCCCCAGAGTTAGGAAAAAATAAGGCGTAGGCATCGGAAACAGTTTTCTTATCGAGCATATTACAGATTACTTCAAACAACAGAAAAGCTAAATATCATTTGATACCCTATTTGATATAAAAACTTGACCATCCCTCATATTTTTGGCACAGAATAAGCCTTATATGTGCTGCTTTTTACAAGTCGCTGACTACGCAATGAGAGCACTACTTCGATAAATTTTAAGAATACTGTTTAAATGCGCCAAGAACTGTTAATAATATGATTTTGAATTTACATTGTTGCTGGGCAATAACTTTTAATTTTATCATTTTACAATTTTCTCCTACTTTTTGAACAAACAAATCAATATAAGAAGATGGATAAAACGTTAGTATCTGTTGCTATCAATATTTATTTAAGTAAGGTTGAAGAAATTTGTCAAAGCGTATCCTAAACTTTAAAGCAAACTTCTTAATACATAACAGGACAATATATATATATATATATATATATATATATATATATATATATATATATATATATATATATATATAT
>JAHWXV010185429.1:0-10244 GCA_024586415.1 Phrixothrix hirtus
GAAACTATCGTGACAGTATTTATTTCTTTTAGGAAAATAGTATTGCCTCTATTGAAGTTTAAAGCACCTGATTGGCTTTAGGCATTTTGGTAGTAAATTCAAGTTGCTTGGGATAATTAATTCAATGTAAAGACGGTCAATTCAATTTAAGTATCACCGTATCACTGGGGGGTTATCAAACCTAAAACCTGAGAGCTAGAAGCGTTTTCCGAGTCAAGAGTGCTTGTTCCCCTTGTAACTGTCTTATTGTTTTTTTTTCTTTGCTTGCTTCATAACTGGCAAAGAATAGCTACGTTACGTTTACACGCATTCACAGACATTTTTTCCCATCACCGAGCAGCCCCGTTTTTGTTTGTTACAAAAATAACGTAAAAACTAGATAAAGGACGCTATCGTCCGTTGTATACAAATAACGAGGAAATAAATGAATTGCGGGCTTGAAATACCTGTAGTAGCGTTAAATCAAAATTGACTCATTGAAACATTTTACGTTTGTAACTTTAATTATTAAAGCTAATTGTTATATCAAATTGTTTATAATTGTTTGTTTATTTGTTTAATTGTTTATATCAAATTTACTACTTTAATCCGTTAGTTTTATGATTACTATTCTCATAATAATTTGGGTACCCATACAAAAATATGTTGCGCATGCATTTTCTTTTAAATAATGTGTGTCGTTAGCGAAATATAAGGTTCGTTTATTATTTTTCACCGTCAATCAATCTCTCCCAGTTGTAATAACAAGCTAGATTTTGTAAATAAACAATTTCGAACCTAGATTCCGTTAGCTGTTGTTCGTTGTTCTTAGAATTTAAGTCCTATTTAATTTCTTAGATAATTATTGAATTTGTGTATATATTTGTGTCTTTGTGCAAATTTAATTATATAAAGGTGTTCTTGTGCTCAATTTTGGTTATTATTTCACGAGCGTAAAACCTTACTTGTAATTATAACTATACAGTGCGTGTACAATAAGTTAGCTAGCAGTTTAATAATTTTCAGTAACGAAAGTCATAAAACATTTATTGTTAGGTGGATATAACACTTTGCTAAAGATATAAAGTTCAGTTAGTTAAATTAATAATATACAGGGTGGTCAGTTATGAAACTGCCTATGGCTATTTCATTTAAGACACTTTGCACCCTAAATTCTTTCAAGTAACCTAAATAATATTTTAAATCTTTCCTTAGTATTTTGCATTGATTTTTATATGCAGAGCGATCATAAATAAGTGAGCGCCTTTAGCATTAGAATATTTCTTTTCATATTTAATTCCGTGTCTACAGTACCAATAGAGTGCCTGTCACCACTTTTAAGGTGGGTCACTAACATCGTGATATACAGGGTGCTTCGCTAACATCGTCTGATTGCAGTTTCGACTTGAGAGCAGTGGCGCCCATCTTTTATCAATTTTATCTTAATTTTACAGTGTTTTGCCTCGCAAGCATCGACGAACCACAGCTCGCTCCACTGTAGCTTTACCGGCCGTGATTAAACACTCGTGATTTTTGCCGCATGCGTTGTTGTCAGTTTAGCCTGTGACAACATCGTCTCGTTCATCCATCTACTTATAAATCTAATTTTATCAATATTGTTTAATGGTTTCTTTTACCGTGATTTTATTGAAACTTGAGGAAGACCTTTACATACAAATTAATGGATAATTTAAAGAACAGCACAACCTATTTTGAGTATTTCGGAGTTTAGAAAACAGAACGTTCATTTACATACTTTATATGTGTTCCAGTTACAAGAAATATTCAACACCTTGAAATGTTTAGAATGATATTTTTAATTAGATCGAGAAATATTTTTAAAATTGTTCAAGAATTCATCTGGGTAACTTCTTTGTGAAATGAACATTGCAGTTAAAGCCAATTAGAGGTGTTAAAAATCATGGCCTTAATTTAAAAAACCAGTTTTGTAAGTCATTATGCAACTTCTGATTTTCCCGAACAACGGTGGAAATCAAAAAGCATTCAAATTAATTAAAAAACCGTTACGTACAGGAACAATAGGTTATAACGCTTGTAAAATGTAATTTTTGCAAACTGTATATGAAAATGTAAGTAAATTTGCATTTGCAATCAATGTAAAGTTATTATAATATGAAAAATAACGCATGTTTATTTATATTATCGAATTAAATGTATTCAGAATGAGTGCAGCTAAATTGGGATTACAGTACAAATATTTTAAATATTAGTTGCCTTATAGGCATTGTAATTTTATAACACAAATAACATTTAGGTCAAAAAACTCCGTAAGTTAAAAGAGGTATTTTAGTTGTAATAAAACGGAATTGGGAACGTTCGCCTATTTCTTTTTGTAAAAATATAACATATTGAAACAGTCCTCAGCTATATTCGTGATTTTAAACAATTTATTGCCTTTCACAGATACCATATGACACTTTAAAAAATGTATAAGTGGTGTTTCATACCTCATTGTAAAAATAAATACATGTTCAAAACCCTACATATGTAGGAATTAATATGAGTTTAAACTTAATATGCTTCCCGCTATTACAGCTCCACCTTCCACCAAACCGCCATGCTAGATCATTATTATGTGTTACATTCCTGCAACAGGAAGGTGTTATTAGTTTATGCCCTTGTGTTGAAATATTATTAAAGTAATCAATTGTATAGTTATATTAAATAAACGTTGTTGCGTTAGCCCGCGGTTATTTATCTATTTATTTATGAGTTTCCTATACATTTTATAGATTTGATGGCAAATACAACAGTAGCCAAGCGAGCCTTTTTTTAATTACACGTAACATGAGTAGGAGTCACATTAGTAATGCTAACGCATGCTTACTGAATTGCAATAATTTTTATATTTACACCATCATCATTATCATATCAATTAAAATAAATTACCAGATTATTCTGTGCAATCATAACACTCAATAGTTTCTATAATTTCATCGATTTCATTTATTGTTAATGACACAAGATATTATTGTGAATTCGGTGTTCTGGACATATCTTTGCCTTAAAATACATTATTATGGTTCCATTTAATTTGTACATATGCTATCACCATAGGACTTTCTTGATAATCTACAATATAAATAATAATTACTTAAAATAAATAGATAGAGTTTTAAAAACAATTTTGTAGTATTTAACTAGTTTATTATAAGTAACGCTATTCATTTACTTATTTATTTACGGTTGTGCTTTGGCGCCTCTGATTTCTGTAACGTTGAACAGCGAAACATTTTTAAGAAATTCTCCTAGAATAAAAATATCTACTCTGAGCAAGTTGTTGGATGTAGCCTTCAAATATCCCTTCTCTATTACTAAATGGCTTAATAAACTGTTCCTGCACGATTACTAACGTTAAAGCTAGTTTTACAAAACTACACAGTGGATCTAACGTCGAATATACTGGGTATTGTGATGATACATAATAGTTGTTTACGTTAATTAAACCGCTTCACATCGATCCTGTATTCCTTCTATATATTTCATTAATGGTTTTTATGATACAGCGGAGATAAAACATTTCTACTGGTGTGAAACGATTTAATTATCGTAAACGCCTATAAAGTACTAACAGGTGCGTTTCTGTCAACTGGTTCATAACGTCACGACCAATAGCGCTGCGTTCTTGATACTGCCATTGAATTTGTAAATATTTCAAATTTATAAAGTATTTTAATCAACTCTCTGATTATTTTTAAATGTTTTATTATTACAAACAAATTTCTGTGGTGGTTTGCTTTCATTGTTACCAAAAAAAAAAAAAGAAAACATTTCCGATATATGAAAGTATCCAATTATACATCTAGTTTCTTTTAAAATGCACATGAAAATAAAATTAGTGTAAATGTTTCCTGCAAAGTGTGCAGATAATTAATTCTAAAATAACGTAAGATAATTTTTAAATCAAAAATCGAATAACATATAAAGTATATAGATTTTGATTTTATTTTAATAAATCCAACTTCAAATGGCTTAGAAATAAATTTACGTTCAATACGTGATAGTTAATTTATTTAACCTTATAGTATAAAAATAAACGTAGTACACCTTTTTTGGAACCGTAATCTCAGGTTCTAAAATATTAAAAAGTTGAATTAAAACATTATATTGACAGCATGTCGAATAGTCGCCTTCTATGGAAATTGTATGCAGTTTTTTACCTTTAATGCGTCTTTTAATAATTTGGTAAATTGAAATTTATCGGTGATAATAAAGACATACGGAAAATACACATACAGGCATGAAATAATGAAAACAGAAGAATTATTAAACAACCTTAATTCTTAATTTGTAGCACATTGGTAATAAAAATTGTTACTTATATATAACACAAGTGCAAATTATACAATCTATTTAGATAAAAGCGTCATAAAGGCTAGATTGTAAATAAATAGGATATCAAACAAAACAATATTCATACTTCGCCTATAAGTAGATGCTATTTCCCATAGGAAGTTGCTGTACATCAAAATAGGAGATAGTAATTTTACAGAATACAGTATTTAAAGTCTCGAACTGTTTTATTCGCATTTTTCTAAAAAACATAAACGCTTATATGTGAATTAGTATATAAATACAAACACGTCTTTTAAGAAAATAAAGAACTCCAACCTTTTAAATTTAAAAATAGCATAAATTTTAAACTGAAATCGCGAACAGCGTAGATATTTTGATTTTCTTCGTAACAGATACACTGAAAAACTCGACAATTCATAACTACCCTTTAGGGATTTCTATTTGGAGCCTAGATCTAAAAAAATGTAGTTCGTAGCCTTAAACTGAAAATTTTCTGAACTTTGCTCTAAACATTTTAATCATATAAATAACAATGAAATGCACACATATTCCGATATTCTTTAAAATATACCCGATTACATTTCTTTGAATCTTTATTAGGAATTTAAAAGCCGGTTTCTCTGATAATTGAATTTGTTAAATAATGATATTGACAGTACAACTTGAAATGTATTTATCTTCTACAAACTCAAAGAGAATTGGGATTTAACGAATCCCATGGGCAATAAATTTTAATAAATAATATTAAATGTGTTTAGTTATTTTAAATACAAGAATACTAAATTGCACAAAATAAAAGCTTTACATATTGGTAAATCACAGTTTAAATTTTGGTCTGCGTATCTGCTCTGTTTAAATTAAAAAACGTGCTATAATACATGTCCGTATTTTAATTATTTGACATGAGGATTTTGTAATTGGCAGCATAATTGTACAAGATAATGCAAAGTTGAATGGTTTACTGAGTTGAGCATATTCCTGAGGCGAAAATTGGTATACTATTATTTAAAGCATAAAACTGTACGAGCTCATTAAGACAAGAAAGAAGTAATAACAAGATTATTTCGTATACATTGTGCTTTACTGATTAATATGATTTTGGAACTAAAACAAGATACAATTTACACGCATGTTAAAGTTAATATTAAATTATAATAATTCTTAAAATTTATAAAGCCTGGAATGGAAATAAAAATGGGGTATTACCATTTCTAAAACTCAAATTTTAAAAATTACCTTAAGCAAATTCGATATCTAGGATGTATTGTAAATTATATCTCGAGTTTGATAATACGTGGACTTTGAATGATGCGTACGTTAAAGCTAATGATAATAAATTGGAATAATTTTTTTAATTTGTAAGTTCTGAAATGGAAATAAGAATAGTGAATTGAGCACTTTTAAAACTCAAACTTTAAAAAATACCTTACGCAAATTTCATATATAGAATGTGCAGTAAATTTTATCACGGGTTTGATAATATTTGGACCTTGTATAATGTTTACTAACAATAATTCGCTTAGCTTCTAACAGATTTCCAAGTGCCATTTTCATACGAGACACTTTATGCTAACAATACTTTACAGCGATGACACTTTTTGGGATATGCGCAATGCCTTAAAATTTTTCCCAATACGTCACGAAAGAAAACCATAAATAAATGAACCATAACATGTTTTCTAGATAGAGGCAAAGAAGAAAATATACCTTCATTTCATTTCTAACCATCTATAAGTTAAACTATTGAGTTATCAGTTCTCTTCTTTCATTAGTTTATGTACAAAGAACTATAAAGAAGCAGGGCTGCTCGCTACTTTAATAAAGTATATTAACTTTTAGTATATGGGCCTTAGTTTTATTATTATTATTTATACGTATTTGTGGAGTCAAACTTAAGATTATTCAAGTGTAGTAGTTATGAAGCAGAAGGGTACACAGACCCTACCGGTAAATTTTCCACCGTGATTATAAATTACATTGAAAGATTAAGAATTTTACGCTTCTCATGGTACTTAAAAGGGAATATGGCGATTTTATTTTGAAGAGGAGTGTCCGAAGATGCTTGCGAGATACGAAGACGATATGGAAATATGCGAAAGATAATTGGACAGAAAACTTAACGATGAAGATTTTGTTCAGGAATCGTATAATGGAGGTGTTTTTCCCATGTTTGATAATCCTTATAATTATATTACGTGTGATAAATCTAATTCTAAACAACTCACATTCACATCATGCATACAACGATAAGCTAGAAGTGAAAGGAGACGAAGACTTGGACCATTAGGAAAATATATCTGAGCTTCCCGAAGGCGTTATAGATATTTTAGGGTATGTCGAAAATACCACGGACCTTGAAAGCTTGTAATAATAAGCCGCTTCAAAACCATATGATCTTATTATTTAATTTCACGATTTAAAAGGCATTCAAATACTGTGTTAGACCCTCATAATTAACAATTAAAAGATTACTCTGTTCCCACAAAAAATTATTGCAGATATAAACGCCTAATAGTAGTATAAAACAAAAGTTTGAAAAAATTTAAAAAGTACACCGTTATAAAGCCCCAAGTTTGGATATAAAAATCTACAGTGCAAAAATGTACTGAAAGTTGAAGGGGTGTCAAGTGATAGGAATAAACATTTTACAAGAAAAATCCTTCGGGTATAATAAAGTATAAAAAAAATCAAAGAGACGCCTTCGATGTTACGGTACCAATTGCTGAAGTATCCAATCATTCAAATCCAGCCGTAGCTGAAGTTGCCGTAGAAAGCCGTTCCTGCAACGGTTCTTTAAAAATTTTCCATCACAAACACGCAACCAACAGTTTGAAATTTGAGACCTTCGATTGGGCAACTAAACAGAAGAAAGGCAAACCCACTAGCTGATAAATATAAGAATAGCAGAAGAATTATCATGTTATATTGTCGAAGACGGTGATGAATTAACCAGGGAAATCTCCCTTGACGTTAATGTATAAATTCCGAAAAACAATGTGCTAGCTAAATCATACATAAGTAAGTGAAATAAGTTTCCACTGATTAGTATATAAAGCCACAGAACGTTTCACGGAAGAGTAATGTCAATGAGAATAATAAATTTCCGAATTTAAAACAGGAAATTTAACCAAGTTGTTCGAACGCACATCTATAAAAGAAATAAGGCTAAATTGCACAACGTATTGACCCAGCTGTTTGCAGACCCTCATAATTGAAGATATCTACGAATGTCAGCGTGTCTCGAAAACAATTTGTCGCTTGGTAAAAAACAACGAATCCTTACTGGGAAAGAGGAAATTAACCCCAAGGAAGATATATTATCCGCAAACAAAGATAATATCAAATCAAGGATTTAAAACGTAGGTGAAGTTTTAAAAATTCGTCAAATAACCATTTTATAACAAAACATTAAAGGCTAATTTTCAAAAATTGCAATTTAAAGTTTAAATTTGTTTTATTTAATATAATTTTGATTTTAAGACCAGATTATTAGCTCTCCTCATAAACTAAAGTCGTTAACATACCTTATAAGCGCGTCTAAAATTCCTGCAACATTTGTCATTTATTTGGGAACACCCGGTGAATTAATAATAAAATTCATTGGGTAAACTACCAGTATCATTTTTATATCTAGATTTGTAAACGAGAATTTTAGAATTGTAAATCCACTTTTGAGAATATTTAGTAATATTCAAAAATTCTCAGTTCACGCTTTGTTTTAAAAAAAGACGCAACCACAACAAATGTTAACCACCGATACCTGTGTCTTCGTAAGTTCAAGGAGAAACTTCTTTTAACAGGCAGTTCAGAGCTAACTACCGTAAGGTCAGCGTGCGTTCCCATTCTTCGAGAGTGCAAGTGTACCTTATAGGGCCAACTCCTTGGCCCATAAAGTCAATAAATGAAGGGTTACCCCGTTGACCGTTTTATCGAAATACTGGGTTCGCGGGAATTCATTATTCAACTCCTATTGAGGAATTTTAGGGATCCGTTCATTTTTCACCCATGTCCAACCAAGGGTTAAGGATAATGTCGTGAAGTACCCTATAGGTACAATATCATCGGAAACCCAGGCTTTGATGCCACTACGTTGCCGCTGCATCCGGAATCGTCAAACTTCCGTTAACACGTAAGTGAATTTTCACTATAGACTTACGGTCAAATAGTGATCCAATAAATTGCTCCTTTCATTTGTTGTTTAATTACGACTGGAACAATTAGTTCGATCAAATCATAAGTAAATGACGATTAAGGTAATAGATAGTCACAACAAATTGATATTAGCTTTTATTGACCAACTTTAGTTGTTTATCGAACTGCGGCCTTTACAAAAGGGTCGATTGTATTACCTAAGTTAGTATAAATTGTAAGCTATATAAATCAAAGGGACCCCTAACGTAGTTATACAATACAAATTGTTTAGTGTAATTCATTTGTTTTAAGTGAGAGCAATATATTTTGCATAACTGTACAAATTCGATTTTCTTGGTCATTATTATATTGAGTATTCAACAAACACCATATTTTACTTTGTAATTATAGACACCTATAAATTTATTAACAGATACTTTTTTTCAGGGAAATAGTTTAAGTTAAGTAAATAACATACTGTCACGTATCAGCCTAAGTGACCTGATTGAAATAGTAATCTAGTCGCGTAAACTAAATCAGTAATTAACTAATAACTATGCCGTGATAAAATTAACACCTTTCGGTTTGAAATAAGACTCCTTGCCGTCTCGTTTCTGTAAAATCTAACCATTAAGATGTTTAGGTAAAGTGGTGCCCAAAAATTACGACCTTTTCCCGATTTGTGACACTTGCACATCGTTCCTGAATTTTAGACTAAATAATTTCATCGCAAAAGTAGAATCGCCCTATCTCCACTGTGATGGCCGGAGAAAACTAGCTCATTCAAGAAAATTGACATCCTTGACAGCCACTGGGGCACAAGGGGCGTTATAACCTGTTTGCATCATTTCAGAATTATTGCTAAGGCAGCTACCCGCAAAAAAGGTCGTTCCATTTGTATAACTGGTTTCCGTATAAATTTTGCCCTAATTTTAGATTTATAGTTCCTGATTGCGCATTTTTATTTTATTGCTTTTTCTTATTAAATAAATGCATAGAACGCATACAATTGTTACTTGATTGTACAAACTTTGATGGTAAATAGATTTTGGTGTGACCCATAAATTCTAAAACAAATATTTAAAAGTAAAAGTATAAAGATTTATCCCCAGTTAAAGCTGCTTGGTACAGTAAATATATTATTGGGAGAAAAGTGGTATCACCCTAAGGCATATTTACATAATAAAGCCTTGAAATAGCTAAACAAGCTAAACAAAATCAAGTACGTAATGAAGTAATTCTAAAGAATTACTCAACATTACCAAATTGGTAACCAACTGCTGCAAAAATGCTGTAAATAACATAACCACCCATTCACTTGACGTCATTATTCACGAAGATGCTCTTTTAAAGTGGAAAATTTTTAAGGGTGAATAGGAATAAATTAAGGGTTATATGCGTTTATTTTTAAATAAAAAAAGATTTGATTATACGATTACCTGGAGTGATCTCGTCAGACGTATCGCTGAAAAAATCGCCAGTTGAGGGCAGTTATTCACCTGTTAGCAGATTTCCCTTAACCCCCCGTGTTGTAAATGGCCAAGAATGATTGGAACCATTTTGAACACGAAGCTGTGCAAAAATACTGTGTATCTAGTTATGTAGCGGTAGACTCAAAGACGATTATTGTGCCTTTAAGTGATAGCAGTTCAAAATATGTAAGCGCCGGCATAAGAATTTTACAGTGAACGTACGTATTATAAGGACCAGTGTTGGTATGGGCAATAAGATTTAACACCAAAACTTTAAATCGTTTAACGAAGCCCTGCTTGTAGTATTTCACAAACGCAACCTGAAAGTTGTGAATTACTAAAACA
>JAHWXV010185442.1:0-18656 GCA_024586415.1 Phrixothrix hirtus
AAAATATATATATATATATATATATATATATATATATATATATATATATATATATGTATATATATATGTCTGTGTGTATGTGAGTGTGTGTATATATAGATATATATATATATATATATATGTATATATATGTCTGTGTGTATGTGAGTGTGTGTGTGCGCGTGTGTGTTGTATGTGCGTGCGTGTGTGCATGTGCACATGCGTATGTGTGTGGGCGCGCGCGCAAAGTTAGTGGTTTCGAAATTTAACTTTGTGTTTAATGGATTATAACATTAATATTTGAAGAGGCTGTGTATGATCCAAATTTAGAAATGTACGGCTCAAAAGTGGCACATTTATAGAAAAATTTTCAACAAGATTGTACATGGTCATTGCTAGTGTAATGGTTATCACGTTGAAGTATCTATCCAAAGATCCTGGGTTCAAGTACCGGCCAAGAAAGATTTTTAGATATTTGTGCCTTTTTTGATTTTGAAAATTTCATTAATACATATTTATCCTCACTAATGGATTTTAGTATTTTGAGGCGTACATTTCTGAATTTCAATTATACACAACCTCTTTCAATATTAATGTATAACTGTACTAAGCAAACCATCAGGAATATACTAAGCAAGCATATTATCGAATTCAAGTATTGATCGGTCCAAAGGATATACTCCAGTGTTCACTCTTTCAGATACTCTTCAAT
Source organism: Phrixothrix hirtus (assembly GCA_024586415.1). Taxonomy (NCBI): domain Eukaryota; kingdom Metazoa; phylum Arthropoda; class Insecta; order Coleoptera; family Phengodidae; genus Phrixothrix; species Phrixothrix hirtus. Next base: position 692 of record JAHWXV010185442.1, read on the forward strand.
GTTTGAGGCATGATGCAGATATTATTTATGTTTAAGTGCGTAAGGAAGTTGATTGTATAAAGAAATTTGTATCAAAAAGGTCACCAAGTTTAACGTATTACCAGCACTGTACAATACCAAACTAACATATTTTTGTCAATACAACTCGTCTTGTATTTGTGCTGTATCCAAATCTCATTATTTATATTGTCGCCATGTAATACAACATATTCTTTTATAATTTTTTTCTCACTATTCGGTGGTTTTAATAAATGTTAGATATTAGAGATTTTATTTTTGTGTTACAACATGTTTATGAATTACACAAGCTTACATGATATCAGATGATTGACAATTAATACGTGTTATTAGCTTTCTTTCTATTATTACATGCTTTTATTCAACTCTCTCTCCGTATGAGTCAAATCTTGTAATAGATTTAACGCCCAAATTTCGATGTCCAATTGAGCTGCAATTTTGCATAGTCATCTATCTTCGATGACAATACATAAATCAATCATAGAAATATAAATTAAGTAATTTGGATTAATGATTTTTTGCTTTTTATTTAACTCACTCTCTTGGTATGGATCAACCCTTGTAATTGATTTTGACCCCTTTCCGATATCCAGTTGAGTTAAAATTTTACCTAGTCAACTATCTGTGATAATAATCATAAAAACAAATTAATTACTTTTAATTAATGCTTTTGTTGCTTTTTATTTAACTCGCTCTGTCTGTATGGGTGAAATCTTTTAATCGATTCTTTATAAAGTTCTCGATGTCTAATTGAGCTAAAATATTTCATAGCCATCTACCTTCGATAACAATACATGAATCAATCATAAAAAAAATATACATTAATTCATAAATGCTTTTATTTAAATCGCTCTATTTGTATGGGTTAAATATTTTAATAGATTTTTCAGATACTTACCGATATCCAATTCACGTGAAATTTTGCACAGTTATATATCTTAGATGACAATATATAAATCAATCACAAAAAAAAATATACATTAATTTATTTCAATTAATGTAGTCTTTTTTGTTTTATATAGTAATAGGCTTTTTTGTACGTGTTTTCACACAAAGTATTCTTTGTATGTATGTGTTAGCACACTGTATTCTTTAGATTATTTCATTCAAATACAGATGTTGCGCGTCATATCACAACAACAAGCAATTGTGACGGCATGGCGTCGTAATGAGATTTGAAGGTATCGTTACGTTTGAAGGTTTAACTCGTATAAAAAAATCTGAAACCTTTTTAAATAATATTTTGATAATTTAATACTTTATATATAATAATAATATTTTCTTTATTCGATAATTTGAATCTCAAGAAATAAGTTTAGCAGATGTTGCTCTTTCACTTCTCCCTCGTTAGCCATACATGGCAATATTTTATTCACATATATCAATAGATAATTAAGTAATTAAACAGTTAAGTAGTTAAATAATTAAGTAGAACATGTAGAATTGATTTTTATATTAAAATTTGTATAAAATTTTGTTTAAACTGGTGGGCGTTTAAATCTTTAATTGAATTAGGCAACTGATTATATATTGTAGGTATGTTATAAGATAATGACCTCTCATAGAATGTAGTATTGTCCTTTGGAATAATCAAAAAGCCTCTATGTCTCAAATTAATGTGGTATACATCAATGCTAAATCATATTCTGTTACATAAATAGGGTAGCTGTTTGATTATTACTTTGTCATACATTACCGCACTCTGTAGGTACCTCCCATTTTTCATATTTAGCCAAACTGTTTCTGATAATTTATGTGTAATGTCATGAAATTTGGGAACGCCATGAATAAAACGTAAAAAATGTTTTGGACTCACTGCATACGTTGTGATTTATCCAAATCCAAACAAGCATTATATACCGGCGCATCATACAGAATTGAACTAGAATTAAGGACTCAATAAGCAGTACTTTTGTGTTAATGTCCAAATATTTTCTATGACTATAAAGTAATCTTAAGTTAATATATGCATTTCTAATATTTTCACTAATTTGTTTTCTGAATCTAAATGTTTGTTCAAATATCGTACCCAAGTTTCTTGCTTCCTCAGAAACAGCACTCCGTTTATTATTACTGGGGGTATAATCAGACCTTTAAGTGATTTACCTAATGCTGAAATGCAGGATTTATTTGGGTTTAATGTCAGATCATAATCATGTGAAAACTGATTTATACGCTCCAAATCAACATTTAGGACTCACACAGAACGTTCAAAATTTTCTGGATGAAAGGAATGGTAGAGTTGTGTATTATCCGCATACATGTGAAGATTACAGAACTTTACATGACCACACATCCTACTTGTATAAATAGTGAATAGCGCAGGACTTAAAATGGAGCCCTGCCGTACTCCTCGAACAACATGAACAGGGTTAGACAAGTTAGCAGCCACCCTAACACCTTGCGTCCTGATATACAGATTGCTTTCAAGTAAATTTACAGCGCTATCCCCAATGCCAAACGCTTTGCTGTAATCTAATAATACTAGCACCGTGCTTTCCCCTTTATCGTACACCTTACATAAATTATGCGTAATATTTAGTAATGCAGTGGTAGTACTGTGGTCTGGACGAAATCCAGATTGATTTATCGGTAAGGGATTATTATTAATAAAATATTGTCGAAGATGTAGATTAATAGCTTTCTCAAATATCTTAGATACCGTTGGGAAATACTTATTAACCTGAACTCTTTGTACTCTCGAGGGTGTTCCACTTTAGCTTTTGGTGTTATCAGTGGCCATTTCCAACAGTTAGAATATATATTGTCTAGAATACGCCTATGTGTGTGCATTAGGAGTTTAGTAACATACCAACAACTCCGTTTAATCATTTTAGCATTAATTGCACTGTATTGCTTTTTAGCGAGTTTAAATATGTCTGGATTACTAATTAAGTGAAATATAAATTGATTACTGGTTAAAAGACTATTTGTGTAAAAATCCACAACAGCATTAGGAACTTGCATTAAATGCAGTGTCCTCCTTTTTTTGTGACGCAATGTTTAAGTTATTTAGCTTTGAATTCTAAATAAGCCTTCTTTTCATTTCTTATAGCAGTTGCGGTATAGTTACGTAATGTCCTATAATAATCCCATGCTGCTGAAGATTTTGTATATTTGAACCTATCCTTAGCTGTATCACGCAGTGATATTAATAACTTAACATTGTTCGTTAACCACGGTATTGTTTATGTGTAAACTTTAAGTGCTGCCACGGTGAGTGCTTATCAAACAGACTTATAAGACGGTAACTTCGTATATTGATTTTCTGTTCAATATCATTTCCATACAATATATCATCTAAATAAAGCGATTCTAAATCTGCACAAAACTCATTTATATTGAGCTATTTCTAGTTCCGAAAGGAGTAATCTACTGGTTTAGATTGGAAAATTTTACTGAATATACCACAATATGCTCGCTCATGATCAGATAAATTACAGTTAATAACTTTTGACTGTTTGACAAGTCACAAATTTAAGGCAATAATGATGTCTAAAAGAGAATTTCTAGTGATGCCTTACCTGATGAATTCTTTGACAATTTGATAGTGATTCAATTAAATTAACACATTATTGAAATAATCAGTAGTTGGATTGCTCATCAACAAGAAGTCAATATTGCAGTCTCCAAAGTATATAACATCATCTACCAAGGGCGTACACAACATCACAGAATTTTCAAGTTCGTATATAAATACTTTATAATCGAACTATGGTAGTCTGTAGACTACTCCAAGCAAAATTTTTTGGATATTGATTTTAATAGTTTCCTACAGTTGTTCAATTGTTGTGAAGATGTCAACGACATAGCGATGTATAGTTTTTAATAGACAGGGCCTCAATATTTATACAGGATGTTACGGATAATATGACATTCCTTTTAAGGAATGAAAGTAGACCTTACAGGCGTCTCAATAAGGGCAAAATTAAAACCAATGTGAATACAAAAACGTACTTTTTTCTAATTATGTGCAACGAGCCGCATATGGTTGCATTCAGACTAAAACTATTAAATCATTCATAACATTCTAACTGATCTACCTAAAAGTATCAATTTACACTAACACACACTTTTATACCTGTACCAGGCACTTGTCGATTTGTTTACTGTAATAAATAACAGGATAAGAGGATTTCCCTTTTACACACTTGAAATAATTTAGAAATAATGTATACAATTTTTTTAACAATTCTGAAGATGCTATTTATTAATAACTGATAATAATAAAGTTATATAGAAGAGATTCTATGTTTGAATAAAAATAAGATATATAATATTATAGCAGCTTGTAATACCTATACCCAATTTACCAGTCATAGTAATAGTAATTCAAAAGAAACGTTTCATTTTATGTTATGAATGGTTACCGAACATATTTGACTATAACAGTAATGTATGAAGTTCGTAGATAAACTACAGCAATATTATTACTATCTTATCAATGGTTGCTATATTGTAGACAAATTTTGTTTACCATATCACTGCATTTGATAATCAACCCCATACAATTAAATTTATTTATAATTATAATATAGTAACCTTCGCTCTGTGTCATGAGTTTTGCTTATTATTTTTCTCCTTAGGTGTTTTGGTATACATAATTTCCAGTTTGATTGCATTTTATTTGCTTGTTCGGTTACGCTCGGGAGGTTTCTGTAAATATTTTCGTTGTCAATCTTGTAATCTTCATATTTTTCGGGATGTTTTAATATTGCTACTATGGGTGTTTAATCTGTTGGCATTTCTGTGTAGTAGCGGTTTCGATTGAGGCGGTTTTGGTAATTGGATTTTATGGTAATGCGTCAGCTACTTTGTTGAGTGAACCTTTCCAATATTGGAGTGCAAAACTGTGTTATTGTAGTTCTATTAACCATCTAGCGGCTCTTACTGTCGAGTTAGGTTTGTCTTTAAGTCATTGTAATGATCGGTTATTACACGGAAATGATATCCACGATATACATTTTAAATCTTCTTGTTGCAAATAAGATTGCCAGTGTTTCCATTTCTATGGCCCAGTAATTTTCTTCTGTTTTAGGGCTCTACTTGCGTAAACAAGTACTCCTCCGGTGTTGTCTTCGGTGTTTTGTGACAGAACTGCTCCTATGTCTTTGTCTGATGAGTTGGTTTGTAAAACAAGTCCTTTCTTAAAGTCAGGACGTGATAAATAAGGTGCCTTACTGAATTGTATTTTCAACTGTTGAAATGCTTTTTTATGTTGGTTGGTTCAATTGAGTTTTGTTCCGTTTTTAAAAGGTTATGTAACGTTTTGGCTGTACGTGCGAAATTTGGGATAAATTTCCTGCACTAGGATGCCATTTCTAAGAAGCTTCTGACGCCGTTGGTATTTTTCGGACTATCTATTTTAATCACGGCTTCTACATTTTTATGATCGCTATGGATTCCTTTTTCGTTATGTGCGTTCTTTAAATATTTAATCTCGCTCTAGTAAAAGTCACCTTTGTCTTTTTGCAGCTGCAAGTTTGCATCTTCTTCTTCTTTGAGTGCCCTATCCGTTACGGACGTTGGCTATTAACATGGCTATTTTGACTTTATTGGCATCAACACCGTTATTACGACCTACGGAGGCATAACATGGAACCGCAGGTACGAGACGTCGTCTATCGACGCGAGAGGCTGTTACCCGATGCTAAAATAGGTTGTTCCGCGGAATTATGTCCAAAATTCTTCGGACCGTACAATATCACCGAAATTATATTCAAAAATACGATTAAATTAAACAATATTACCGATAATAAAGTAATCAGAGCCGTGCATATAAAAAATATCAAACCAGCAAACGAATACGAATAATTGACATCGATAACCGACAGCAACAATATATAAAAGGCAGGTAGAGATTTTATTGTTAGTCAAATTATAATTACGTAAAGTGGCTTCAACATCATCAAAATAAACCGAAATACATGAATTCTTAATCCCCTATCCTGACCACACCCCTGCAATCTAATACTTGAAGAAGTTCCATGGAAACAACCGCCGTATATTAACATAAAATTTATGTTCACGAAGTCCTGGAAGAGCCACATCAATACACCTGTAGACACGGTGAAGGTCTTCTAGAGAATCGTGGGATAATTCCCGTAACCCCCCCCCACATATTCTGCCGTTCAACGTCGACTCCATGGACTAAAACGTTATGATGGTCGAGACCATCAGCGCACGCGAAACATACCAGGCATATACCAGCCCGTCACTCTCAACCGATCCACCACGCACTGCAGCTATGGAGGCCGACCTTATCGTCGGAGTCGCTTCCAGCGAACAGTCTATCGACCGCTGGCAGCTCGACGAACTCTTCCGCAAATTGTTTGACGATTCACCCCTGCAGTCTCCATCAACACCGCCAGCAACACGAAAACTGAAAAGAAACGCACACAAAGACTTGTACCATACCACCGATGGCCATCAGCTGTTTTTTCACAAAAGCCAATGCTGAAAGGCTCATGGGATATAAGAACTTCACCCTACCATACCACCTCATAACAAACAGGCATTAACTACCGTTATCAACAAAATCCGACACCGTCAGCCACAACCATCAACTACCTGACTACCCACCGAACCATCCCATTCACCTCGACGAGGACGGAGTGTAAAATTTCCGGCGGAAACTGTTAAAGTGTAAAAGTAATGCGTAAATCGATTTAGAACGAATAACGCATTCATTTGTGTTTACGTTAAATTTCGGAAGATTGTAAAGATAAGACATTATAAAAGACATTGCGAATATAACCGAGAGTGAATTATCTTAGGTTGATTCAAGTTCAAAATTGTTCAATAACCTGAATACTGTTAAAGTCTAAATAATTAGGATATAAAGATAACGAAGTATGGCGTAAAAATAATCGTGATTAGAAACATTAAGGAACCGCTCAAACTAATTAATAATAATTAATAGAAATTGCTTCTTAAAATATATAATACATATTAAAAGAATCTAAAAACCATTTTTAATTAACAGAAAAGAATTAATTGGAATTGCGCAATATTAAGTTATAAATAAATTGATGATCAGAGCACATGAGGTTATGCGCTTATTAGTCAACGAAAGACTGAATACACAAGTACCAATAGCGCTCGTAGGGCAAAGAACGCGATCTTATAATTATGTATAAAAGCACAGCACTTCCAAGCCAAAGGAGAGTTCTTGTAGATCTCTACTTGAATTCACGCCAAACAATTCTCTGTCCGAGAATCTGGCAATTAGCTTTACCTTTAAGGTCTATCTATATTTTGCAAAAGTAAAGAAAGAGGCTTTGCTAATTACAAAAGTACGCAAACCATTTCCGCCGAATTGTTTAGATTTTGATATTACAACCGCCGTCGCAGAAATAAGCGACGAAGCTATTTCAGTTATCCGAAAGGGTGAAACCAATGTATACTGTCACCTTCCTACGATTTTATATTCTAGAGTGGATGCGTGTATGCGGTGCTCTGTAGCAGTCCCGTCTTAGCTATAAAGAAACACAGAACGCATAAGTTTCAAGTTGATTCTGTAACGGAGACTCAGATGTCGCTGTAGCTTGTGATTACCTCGTCCTCAAATGTCTTTGCGTTGCCAAGTAACAAAATTCTATTTGGCGTCGGTTAAATGTAATACCTTGATCCACCGAGTGGCATTAGTCATAAGTGGAGAAAGACATCATAACCCGGACATCCTGATTCCTTACGCGAGCGAACTCGCCCGCATGCCATGTCGTACCCTTCACCTTTCGGGGAAGACTGAACTATACTAACGTAAAGTGACAGGAAATCAGAACGATCTCCGGGCGGTGAGCGTACTCTGTAAGTAGCACAAGCAACGCCGCGCGTCTGTAAATATGTACAAATTTCCGAAAACTGTTGTTTTGAGTTATTGTTTTATTTAGTACAAATAAATTATGTTTCGAAGGTTTCATCCATCTTATTATTTTTACTCTGAAGTTACTTGAATTTCTTGGTTCGTTGTGGTTTTGTTTTTCTGGTGATATTCTGGGATGTTATTTTCAATTATGTCGTTGATGAAAGACTATTCAGATGCAGTGTCTATCAGTACCAATAGAGATTAACCTGGAATTTCGACTTTTAAGTATAGTTTTCTGTCGGCATTCGTTGAATTTTGGACGGTACTAGTTTTATGTGGAATCGGTGGTGTCTGAATTTCATCATATATCCATTTATATGTTGTAGTATTTTTGAAAGGGGGCCAACACTAATTTTCATAAATAAAAGTGGCAAAGTTGTGAATTTACCGACATGTTTAGCTGATACGCATATCAATTTTTTGTAGAGATTTGTGAAGTATTTCTAAGCCTTGTCTTTTTTGGGGTCCTTTGCAATAAGCATGTTGTATTAATAGTTTGTTAAAATAAGTTAAATTTGAAATAAAAATATTGTGTAAAAGTGAAATTGCTCAGTGTAATATATAATCGTTTTCATTAAAATGAAAATAATTATATAGATTAAAAATATTTTTAAAGCTCAATTAATTAATAATACAATATGATTGCAAGGGTTCGAAACTTGACTATTTTTGTTTGGTAATTATGATTTAGTTAATTTTTCATTGTTCTTTTAGTTTGTTTTCAATCAAGAAGAATTGCCTTATTAGACCCTTTCGCAACTACCGGTATACATATGTACCACTAAAATTTTCAGGTCTAAACGCTTTAAATTACGTTGAATTTGGTTTATAGGTGTACCTCCTAGCCTTTTAATGCATCAGCAAAGTGTCCGCATCCGCGCCGACGCGAAATGTTTTAGCATCGTCGCAGTAGTTTAGTTTACTCCAACACGTTGAATGACGGAGTTGTATGTTTTGATGTAATTTAGTTGCAAATATATTAGTAATCGGTTACAAAAGTTAACAAGTGGCAGTTATTTGTATGCTTAGAAGGTAAGTGTAATTAAGCTTTGTAATTTTTGTACAGTTGGGTAATCATCTTTGCATTTAACTATCTGGTACTTATGTGTACCATTAGTCCTAGAAAGTTTTTATATATGTGTACGCTTGATAGTATATATAGACATAGACCGCTTACAGAAAAAAAGTTACAAGGAGTCGCAGAACATCTGTTTTATGACTCTGGTAGCAGTGCTGATTCTCATGAAGCTTTTTACGACAGTGATGACGCTTACGAACTTTCTGATAAAGAATCTCAACCAAATGATCGATCTGTGACTGACAATGAATATTATAATGAAAAATCAAATATTCTATCCGAAACTAATGAACAAGTTGATAAAGAAAATAAAGCTCCAAAAACAATGCAGATTCCTCTGGTTCTGTTATCTTACTGTTAAAACCAAGTGAAAATTTTGTTCCTAAAAGACAAATTTCTAGTAAACGCAGTTGTACATCGATTCCTATGCCGTACCAATGTTTCAAAAAACTATTTCCATCCTCCTTATATTTATACATTCCTCAATGTACGAATGAAAGAATTCAAATCTACAAACAATCAAATAGGAAATCTAGCTTGAACGAAACTGATAAAGGTGAACTCCAAGTTGTGCAATTTGGTTATGTGCTATAATCGTGTTCCGCAAATTAGTGACTACTGGTTTACGCATCCTTCGTTGAGCAATACATCTATACAAATCTAGAAATAGTATTTCTTCAATATTGTACTTTGCATCACCAATAAAGATAGCAGAGTGCTCCAAAATTTATTACAATAACAAGATAGCGCAATTTTTGAAAGGTACATTCCAGAAATGCCGTCAGGATAGTAGCTTTCAAAGTATAGATGAATCAATGACGAAGTTCAAAGGGCATTCGTTTTTGAAGCAGTTTATGCCACTAAAGCCTGCAAAGAGAGGAATTAAGTTATGGCTCAGATCAGATTCCTATACTGGATAGACATATGATTTTAATATCTACACGAGCTGTGAAACGGAACGCTTAGATGGAACTCTTGGCGAACGTGTAGTGAATAAACTAATCTCTACAGTTAGAGAGAAAGATATTACTTTTTGTTTAGATCGCTTCTTTACTTTGACCACTTTACTACAGAATATAAATTATGCAGTAGTAGGAACTTGTAATGAAAACAGAAAAAATTTACCTAAAATCCAAACAAAACTTGAAAAGAGGCGAATATGTGTTTCAGTGCAGCAAAGATGTTCTGTTGTTTGTGAAAAGGCAAGACACAGAAGAAGTCCTTATGTTGAACAATTGCCATAATAGTAATGTTGTGCATGTCAATAAAACTTAGAAAGATGGTTCCAAAAGCAGTGTTCCTTGTCCAGAAATAGTTGCATCATATAGAGAGATTATGGGAGGTGTTGACTTGGCGGATTGTGGAAGAAGGTCTTCTATCGCTTGTTTATGATGGCTGTCGTAAACACATCGATTATCTATAAAGAGTATACCAAGAAACAAATTCCTTTTCTACAATTTCTTGTGCCCCTCGCGTAAGAACTAATAGCCGAAGGAAGAAAAACAGCAACTGTGCAGCGTTTATCAAACAGAGGAAGACCATCTAGGAAAAGTCAACCACAACAAAATGTATCTTTACATCTTCCAACAGAAGGTACAGCGAGAAGAAGGTGCAAAAGGTGTGCCGAAAATAAAATTCAGAAACGCACAAGGACAATTTGTCAAAATTGTAACATTCCGTTGTGCTCCAAAACTTTTGCACTTTGTCATTATTGAAATATTTTGTATTATACAATAAAAATATTTAACATTTTCGAAGAAAGTTTTTATATAGGACTGTTGGTACATAAAAGTACCACAACAAAAGACAAATGGTACTTATATGTACCACCACCTCTATGTTGTTTTCTTAACATTTTCTAACATAAAAGATAATTTTGACTTATAGAAACATAAAAAAACAAAAATATTTTTATGTCCCCTAGAAAAAGTTGGAGCTAAAGGGTTAAAGGAAGCAATTACAATTTGCATTTAAAGATTGATACAGGTTTAAATCGATGTCGATTCTAATGCACGTGGTGGAAAATTTAAACCAGCTCTTATCTTGTTACATCGTGCAAAGGTCCAGTACCTATAATTAAAAAGGTAAAATTATTTTACTTCTTAAGCATGGTATAGTTTAATTCAATTTGTAACCACAAAAATAAGGAAGAACATTCGACCTTCCCCAAAATAATAAGGCTAGATTAATTCATATTAATAGTAAATTTCAATTTTTAAAAGGAACGAAAATTTATATTGCCAAATCTAAATTACACTTCATTCCTTGTGATTAATTTAATTAAATACATTTATTTTATTGTTTTTGGAATAAATAATTTGTAACTTGAAAAATAAGTCAGAACCTTATTGATAATATAGTTCCTTGTATATTTTACTTTACCTAATTTTCAGTGTCATATTGGATATATTACTTTGCATGTGTATTTTGCAGCAGCCTGCGCCTGCCCTTCCTTGTTCGATCAACGAAGTGTGAACCAAAATTCCACCGTGAAGTCCAAATGTAGGGATGGTAAAGTTATAAGGAAATCAATAATCGAAACTCTGATCGAGTATTTATTTGCATTCTTAATCTCATTTCATATAAAATGTTAATAATTTATGTTTCTTTAAATAATTTTAGTATTAATTAAATTTGGCTACAACCTGTTTATTTTCTTTCTATTGTACATATGTATTATCCCCAGAAAGAAATAGTATACATCGGTCACTATTTTCACTGTAAAATTCTTTTCTGTCTGACGGAATCCACCGTCCGGCGGCCTTGAACTATAAACTGTTGAATGCTATTTAAGTGTAGATTTAACGCACAGTGCTGTAGTGTCTTATAGCTAGCTAAGTAACTTATATCCCGTTATAAGAACGGGGTAATATGATACACGTGATGCACATGTTGACTACCGTTACCTGATCTCCTGTGGGTGTCATACTGGTTGCAGTTAACAGCAATATACATATAACAGTGACCTTATTTAACAATTTATAAATTATAATTTAACAGGACCGCAAGAGCAACGATGCTTTTACTCAAGCCAACACATCGTATATACATTTACGTTTACGTTTAAAAAAATTAAATAGCTCAATCGATAAGTTATTGGGATTTGAAGATTTTATTGAGTTTGAAAGTTTGATTCCTTTGAGAATAAACAAATTCTTCTTTAATAAACTTTTTAATACTATAAATAATAGTTTTTCACATTTTCATTACAACAAATAAGTGGGTATATCCATAGCTTTGGCTGAGACATATCGCTCGAAGTTATTTTCATAAACAATCAATGAATCCAAAATTTTAATTAATTTATGTAAAATGAAGCTGACATATTTCACCTTTTACAAAAGAATATCAGTCAAATTTCTATGAGATTAAAAATTGCTTACATTTTCTAAAGACCAAAAAGAGTAAAATAAAAATAAATAAAAAATAATATTTTAAAAACATGCTTTGATTTCGAAATGGTCTAAAAAGTATAAAATAATTTTTTCTGATACTCGGGAAAACATTGGAATTTTTAATTAAAACAGATATATTTTATATTTGTTTAAACTGTGCTAATTAATGTTAATGAGCAAACTTCAACACTCGATTAACTAATCGGAAAATTAGAAAGTTAGTGAAAGTGACTCTGGTTACAATTTACTTGTGATTATCTTGGCGAATGTTGTAAAGGTACTGTAATTCTCTGACTCTTGCATTTTCCGAGCCTTCTCGGTATATCTATCTATTATGGTTGTAGTTTTATTATTTTTACACAAGTATGTAAACAACTTCAACGTTTTTTGTTACATTTATGGAAATTATGTGATGCTTAAGCAAAAAATCGACAACAGATTTTGCGAAGAACGCTTACTATGCTTAACCATTGACTTTATATAAACAGATTGCTCATGCCTATACTAAAAATTGGAAACCGCAAAATGCCGGCGAACACCAGTGGGCAGCACTGCTGCCTATTAATTTGCCGGCGAACATTAGATGGCTCTGTATTCACGGTCTACTCCATTCTACGTACGTCATTACTCGTGTTAGTAATACGAACACGTCGAAAATACTTATATTTATTTATATTTATTAGGTTCGTCCGAAACGGTTGTTTGCATTATGAAATAATGAATTTGCCAGCAGTTTATTTTAATTTCACAAATTATGCCGCAAAGGTAATAACCCTTTTTATATTAAATTATTCAGTTTTAATTTGTTCAGAAATGATTTCAAAGATATACATAATCATGATACAAAGCTCTCATTTTACGATCTCCGATTATAAAGTAGGTACTTGTGTACATATTTATATAAAATTAAAACAAAGTAAACTATTTTGATTACTAATTAATAATCTAATTAAAAAATAGCAATTTAAGTTAGTTCACAGACGTTTGCATGCCTATTTTATTTTGATTTTATAAAATTTTGTACATCCTAAATCATGTGGTGCCAGATGGATTAAATTTTTCTCCGGCTAATTATAGATAAACAAGCAGACCTTTAAAAGTTAGAATATTGGATGCCAAAATATTGAGAACCCTTTAAAACAATCACATATTTCATTAGTTTTTGGTGTAATGTTATTTCTAATTAATTTAAATAAAATCTGCAATGTCAGGAAATATTTGCCACTATGCGATAAAAAAATTCGCCAAATATTAAAATGTACAGATTTTCTATTGAACATAATATCCGCTTGCAAAAAATAGTACAAACGGGTCAATTAAATAAGATACGTTTATTACAATTTAGGATTCGAAATCGCTAATCTAGCGCCATAAAGCTAAAGCTAGCGCCAAAATATTTGTAAAATTATTAACAAGATAAAGTCAATTGAAGAAAAACAAAAAGTTCGCCATCGTTGAATTTTGCCGAAATATTTTGCATACATGTTCTTTTGAGCAAGCGCCACTAAAATAAGAGCTGGCGCCGCAATAGTTTCTGAGATAAAGCTAATTGAGAAAATAGTGAAAGAATTCACAATGGTTTGAATTTTGAAGAAAAATTGTGAAATAGTGTATTTAGGTAATGCTACTTCGATAGTATTTTGAAACCTTGCATATTAATATTTATATATTGTCCAGAGAATAGTTCTAACATCATAATGTCGTTGACTTAAGTATTTGCTATTTTTCAAATCTGTTCTTGGTGCCAGTTATACCATTTTAGTTTAATTTAAGATATTGAACTTCAACAATCAAGAAATTATAAGAAATTTGATATACCTTGATTCATTTTTTTATGAGAAATGAATATTCTAATTTTTTCCATCTACATTTGGTAGGGTTAAACACGGTAGGGGAATCGTTTCGGGAAAATTTTCATAGGAAGATTATTGCATATTTTAACGCGGGTAAATCTCTCCCAAAATTTATAAAAATTATTGACTGGCACCACAGATTCTTTAAGTTGAATTAAATGATAAGACACAAAAATGAATTAAAAAGCTTAACTCTAGTATCACGTAGTTGTTTCAGGACCTCTCTTAATCCTTTGGTCATTAATTCGATTAATTTAAGGATATACTCTAGAAGGATAATGATTTTGTCCCATTTATCCAGTAGAGCATTCCTAAGAGCATTTTTATTGGATATGATGTTTTCGAATGCCATGTTTCAATGTAACCTATAAATTTGCGATAACGTCTAGGTCAGGCGATGGCGTGGTGGAGGTTTAGTCAAATGTGAACAAATATACAGTAGCCATTCTTTCATCAAAACGGACGAATGTTAAGAATCGTTGTCCTAGTAGAACGAGAAATTTGCTTCTATACCTAAGTTTGGCTGCACTGGAGTTTAGATTTTGTTTCAAAATAATCAGGTCGATACCTGTCCATATTTCTCTCAATAAAACACAAGTTGCCAGCTCCAGAAGCGGGCAGGCAACCCCACAACATTATATGCCCACCCACAAATTTCACGGTTGGGCGCCAAGTTTGTGGTTTTAACGTCGCATTGGTTTTTCTCTATACATGAGCATTGCCATCTGAGCCAAAGAGGTTAAAATTATTCTCATCAGCAAATAGTTGTTCCCAAAGTCTAGAGACTTGCTGAAGTAAATTCCGTGCCATTTATTTTTCACTCCTATGAAAAGTTTCTTCTTAGCTACTCGACCTCTGTACTCTGTTTTTTGCAGCATTCTTCTTATTGTTTTGGGGTTTCATGATTTCTCTAAATCCTCTTTTGCCTCTGATGCTAATTGTGGGATACCGAACTTGGGGTTTCTTTTAACTTTACACATAGTATACGTCTTTACCTTCTCTGAAAATAGTTTCTTCGGCGGCTTTCTGAATTTATTATCCATACGATTTTTACGTATGTAGCATTCAATTATGTGTTGTACCGTGAAAGCAGATTTATTCATTATTCCAGCAATTTCTTGCTGTGTTCTTTCGTTTTAAAAATAAAATATAAGCAATTGGCATTCTTAAGTAGTCGTACATGTGGACACAAAACACTGTTCCATCTCTAAAATGGAACGTTGAAGGTCTCCCTGTTAGGTAAACTGGCATTTTACCGCACTTTAAAGTATACAGTGTCGACATTTAATTGTTGGATCATTTAGTTGTGAGCTAAGTTTTAAATATTTTCTTGATTTTTGTTTATAAAATGCTTTTTAGAATTTTCTTTTAATGTTAGTGTATAATACTTAATAGCATTATGAATTATTATAGAATTTTGTGGTATGAGAAATAATAAATAATCCGTTTGTAACTAAATTTTGAATTGCACAGAAAGTCAAAATATTACAATATAATACAGTAATGATGACAAATTTGTCAACATAATTTTTGTAGTAAGATTGTTGTTTACACTTCTAATTTTTATTACTAAAGATGTTACTGGTAATTTTCAATAAACTTATCAGAGTAATTCTTGCAGATAAAAAAAGGTAAAAAACTTCTTTTAAATACTAGTAATTGATTACTTAGTTTTGTAAGTAACATATTTTTCATAATTAAACAGCATAATAGTTTTCTCAAAAAGATTCACGTATTTTAAAATTCATTATTAGCATTGATTTTGTATATAAAATCCCTGTTATTAGTGAACGTCCTAAAACATCAAACATGCACAGCGATGACCTTGCTCCCAACATGAATAAAAATATTGTACTCCATTCTAAATAGCTTTGTATGCATTTGTATGTGTTATTTACATACTGGACTACCCTTGCACTATAAAATAAACCCATTGTAATTATCGAAAATACGATATTTCGCGCTTTTGAACAGTCACCGATACATAGTGTACAATTTTGAACTATAATGCGATTTTCTTTAGCTCCATATGAAGTGTACATCTGAATATATATAATCAAAAGCTTAACTTAAAGCGAAGCTTGGAGATCAAGACAAGGCGTGGGCTCCAAAGTAAATTTTCCGCTAATACACTGACAGGTTAAGACTGTGCAAAATGGGGAAGAAAAGATACATGCTTTTTGCAGTTCCTATGGTACGAAGGAAATCTACAGACTATCCTAATTGTTGTTACTTTTATTTAGTTAATGTTTAGTAGCGCAATTCAAAAAATAGGAAACAAACTAGATATCCAAGTATTTCTTCAGTCCTTGGGCCAGTTTTCCATGGAAAAGACCTACTCGTTCCTCCTCATTCAGTTTTTTTAAGGAACTTGATGTCACGCTCTCTCTGGTACTTTATACCGATTAGAGCGGCGGACATGAAGTATCTAGTCAAGTGTGGTCTCTTATAAGCTTGACTAACCCGATAATTTTAGCTGTAGTGTATAAGATCTCAAAGGGTCCATTGTTTAATGTATAATCCTCTACTTTGAGTTACGAAGGTAATGTTAAAAGGTTTGCACCAGTTTAGTTGTGTATCATTACGATTCAATGATATGATCTATACTTTATTTGAAATATTGTATTCAGAATGAAGATTCAAATTATATATCTTCAATAAAAGTATGATTCTTTTTAACCATGCATTTTAACTGCTAAATTCGTTATTTAAAATGTACAGTCCTTATATTCTGTCCTATGTATAAACATATGATCCAAAATTTGCCATTAAATTCATGCTATATAATTATTCTATGCTACAAGATGTCAATATAAAATTGCAAGTTATATTTTGTTCGTGCATTATTTGTGTGTGTTAATGTGTATTTGTAAAATAACGATTCAGGTAAGGGATAAATGGCGAGGAATTCTTTACTGTTATGCCTTTTGTAGGTTACGAAACATTAATTCAAAATAGGGGTCATCTAAATTGTATTCCCAATTTGTATTAGCATGAAACTGTACACACAGCAACGAAAATGTCCTTTTGGTGAATTTACAATCCTCTCGGGGCCTTTTCGAGAATGGACAGTGCGATGCAAACGTCCTGGGGCGCTGTAAATCTCTAAATATGTGTTACGATTGTCTTATTCTCTATTTTAACTATCTGAAAATGTCCATATAGTGTTACCAGAGACTTTATGGTTTCAAAGGCCGTAATAATGCGGAAGAGTCCTGGCATTTTACGTTCTTGAATACCTATGACGATGAAATAATTTAATGAGGTATTTAATTAGTAGGATATGGTTCAGGCAAGAGAGCCGAAAAACTCTGATTGTATTGTGTTTGTTGCTGGCTTTTATAGTCCATTTGTTATCACAATTTGTTGATAAACTACAATTTCTAAAAATTAAGTTATAATGGAAGTTTATACTGACATCTATTTTAATTTAGTAAACTAGTTATAGTTTTCTATACTGGGTGTCCCATTTATCTTGAGACAACGAAATAGTTTAAAAAGTAAGGGTTGTAAGAAAAAATGTCCCAAATAAAATTTATACAACATCAAAGGGGGCATTTACTTGTGTAAAAATTAACCTACTTCCGTCACTTCTTGGGGATGGGGTGGGGGTAACTTGTAAATTTCAAATAGGAATGTAACCTTTTTATTGCAGATTCGGATTCCTTGATAAAAAATACGTAACTATTGTTGGAAATATTTATTAACAATCATGATAAATGGAGCTGTAATCACTGAATAAGTTCTACAATTA
>JAHWXV010185464.1:0-11613 GCA_024586415.1 Phrixothrix hirtus
TAAAATATACAGAAATCTATATATATATATATATATATATATATATATATATATATTATATTTGCTAATTATATTTGAATTTTAATTAACTTTTTAGTTAAACATCTTATGTATGCGCAAACTTGCTTTTTAAAATCTCTATGACTTTGAAAATTTGTTATTTGTGAAATAATTCGGAAAGTGCAAAATCATTACTTATATTAAACTCTGTGTGTGAATTGTTCTGTAAATTCGACATTATTTAAAATTAAAGACCTGCAATGTTTGGTTTAATGGAAAATATTTATGGTTAAACAGACGCGTAACTTGCATTAGAAATTTCTACAGTAAAAATTCGACATTATAAAAAAATCAAAACTTTAGTTCGTTAATATATCTAAAAATATGCGATCAATTTTAACAGTATATATTATTACTTATATTAAACTCTGAGTGACTTGTTCTGTAAATTTGACATTATTTAAAATTAAAACTTTAAATCCGTTTATATTTAAAAACATGCAACGTTTTAGTTGCTATGTAAAGTATTTATCGTTAAAAAGACGCGCAACCTGCATTTAAAATTTCCAGAGTAACAATTCGATTTTATTTAAAAAATCAAAACCTTAATTCGTTCATATTTAAAATATGTTACGTTTAGTTCTATTTTAAATATTTATCATTAAAAGGACGTTAACTTGCCTTTAAAATTTCTACAGAAACAATTCGACATTATTTAAAAAATCAAAACTTTATGTTAAATATTTATCATTAAAAGGGCGTATAACGTGCATTTCAAAAATTAAAACGTCAATTTCAAGCTTCTTCGTTCTTTCATACAAACGAATCTAAAATTTTCTAACTCCAATACATCAGAAATATGGTCTTTTAAATGAAATTAACGATAAAAGTCATTCAAAAATCGTTTGTTAGCTAGTTAGTTAGCTTAAAACAATAAAACTTCATCTATCAATCAATCAAGCAATCAACGTGGTTCGTTTAAGTGCGCGCAATAGCGAACGCAATTAAACGGAAAAAAGCAATTGTTAGTGCGCGCGCCGCGCCAGTTTATATAAGTATACTTTGCTTTTTAATGTTAAATTGTCAGTACGCGTGCGCGCCATTCTATTACGCATATCGGCACGCCATTTTGTTCTTCCTCTTTCTTCCTTCTATCCTCTTCTTTCTTTCTAACTTTATTTTTTAATACATGTTGGCGCGCCATTTTGTTCTTACTCAAATATAAGATATAAGAAAATACATGGCGGTGCGCCATTTTGTTTTTTATAAACTTTACATTTTACTAATATATATTTTTAAATACATGACCGCGCGCCAACTTGTTCTTACTGTGCACCATTTTGTTTGCTTTCATTCTTTAATTCATATTTTAAATACATGTCTGCACGCCATTTTGTTCTTACTAACAAGACACTCCTCTTTATTACTTACTGGAGGCCATCTTTCGTTCGACCCGCCCATTTTACTTATTATATTCCATTCTTCTCGCCCTCTCATTCACTCCACTCTTCGTACTTACTCTAACCAACTCTCGGAAAGCTTATATCTTTAGAGACACGCCCACACACTTACTTATGCTTGGAGACATGCCCCTTACCCTACTCGTATTGAATCCTTTCACATTTTCGTTAAAAATACTCCTGCATCTAACTCTTGGAAAAACTCATACGGGGGCGCTATACCATGCTTCCCGCCCCACGGATTACCTCATCCCCACCCCGCTTCACCCCCTTGCCGCAAACTATCCAGAAGGTTACTTGGTCTACTACAACTTGTCTAAATACTTATTTCTGCCACTGTATATATGATCCACAATTTAATGACGAATAAAAAAATAATTAACACTAAACAAGAGAAAACAAGCTACAAAATATGCACTCAAATAGTTATGCATACAAATGCGCTACACACCATTATTAATTGGCAACTAAATTCAGATTAGTATTTTTTAGGAAATCCCTTTTGCCTAATGGCCTCCTCTAGGCTTTACATTGACAAGATAATTTTGTTGCTTCTGCTTCGCCAATTTTGTACCATTCTCCTTCAAATGCAGCTTTTAGTGTAGCCTTAGATGCAATACGACGGGTTGTACTCTTTGGTCCAATAAATCCCACAAATACTCTATGAGATTAAGATCTGGCAATTGTGAAGTTATATATACTTGTTGTCGAACATTATATAGTATCCTTTCTCTCACAATGTTAGAAGAATGCTTAATACAATGGTCATGTTGGAAGACGAACTGTTCTCTAATCCTAATCTTTGTGTATTACCTTTTAAATTTTCCTTCAAAATGTTCAAATAATCGAATTTGTTCACTGTAGCATCAATAAATTTTAATATTCTAACTCCACCACCTGACGTGCACCCCCACACCATCACATTACCACCCCCATGCTTAAATGTAGTACTTGCGTTCTTTACAGTAAATTCAGCATTAGGGTGTCGTCACGTATGTGGTCTTCCATCTGAGCCAAAGACATTAAATTTACTGTGATTAGTAAATAGTACGCATTTTCAAAATTCATTTGAATTATTTACATGTGCTCCTGCAAATTCTAAGCTCTTATTTTGATTAATATCAGAGCTACATGGTTTCCATCTGACTGCACGTCCAAGATAATGATAGATTTTCATAAAACGTTACCTATTGTTTCAGCCATAAAGCAAAGATTATTCTGTGATTTCGGCACGCACATTTTTAATTTCCAATGCGGCAATTTCTGTTGTTAATTCAATTGTACTTACTTTAGGGTTTATTTTTTTCTATAATTTCTCTTTATTCCTGAGATGTATACATTTTTGGTCATTCTGATCTACGTACTGAGAGTAAATTACCTGTAGTTTTAAAGTTTTCAAGTATCCCTTGAATAGGGTTTTCCAGTAACGTTTTCAACATCTGGAAGACTTTTTCTTTAATTTCGATACTTTACTATCAATTCACGAATTTTAAATGATAATTTACATTCCGATTTCAAAATATTACTCATATCTGACATTTGAATTTTTAATGTAGCAAACCAGATGCATACCTTAATTCAACTTAAGTTAAATTAATTGTTAATACCTCAAATTATAATTTTTGCGCATGTTCTATCAGATTGTTATAGAAGAATGTAGTGTACGCAGACTTATTTGGGCTTAATTTGTTAATCAATTGGATTCAAACTTATTTATGCAGATATACAATACTATTGATTTTATAATAGTTAACGTAATGCGTTACGGGCAATTTACCAATACTATAAGTATAACCAAATAGCAGTATCATAAAATATGAATATTTTCTGAAACGTTTTAAAAATTATTATTGACTGTACGTAGACTCCATTGAGTAATTGTATATATTCAGCTATGGATACTGCACCGCATGACCATGTTTTACAAAATGGGGATACCTGCGGCATTCCATCTAATAGAACGGCAAATGGATGACGTCCACTATCAGGTTTTAATGGTCGATAACATGCCATTTTTATGAATACTGCTTGTAAGTTACTAATAACTCATCTATTAAAAGCTTAGTTTTACTTTATTTTACAGAACTGAATGCAATATAATAAAAAACTACTTTTTATCTATGTATATGCAAACATTTATACATCACTACTACCTAAAACATAATTTACAAACCAATATATGCGATTGATCCTATTACTGTACTCTAATTGTATTTACAATTCTCTTTTAAAGGTTAAAAGCTATACAGACATTCTGAATTTAAACATATTTAGAAATTATAGTTGTTTCTAATGCCTGCTGCGCATACGACTATAGCAGTATTGACAGAGGGTAATCTTGTAATTGGAATTGCAACCTGCTTGAATTACAACGATGTATATCCACAAATTTGGCGATTCTAGTTAATTCTACATTATACTGAATTTTAAACAACTATCTACTTTTCTTGTCCGAGACGATTTGTGCTACGTAACTCGGTCAATTCGTCATTGCGTTTAACTTTATGAAAATTATTTAAATTCATAATATTCACCACATCTACCCTTAATTTAACCACTCTTAGTTTCTAATTTCCATTCAATTATTTTTTGTGTTCTAATTTACCTTAATTAATTTTAGTTTAGTTATTTTTAATTTAATCATCTATAATATTTTGCTTCTACTAGCATTAATATCAAGAATTTAATTTTGTTATAATTTGTCTTGCATTATCATATTTTGTTTTATTATATAATTGTCCTGTAATTGGATGTAATCTGTTGGACAACAAATATTATTATTATTATTATTATTATAATTATTATTATTATTATTATTATTATTATTATTATATTTTGGCTTTGAAAACACCCATTTTGAATCGAAATATGTATTGACGTAGGGTTTATCTTCAGAAACTTACAATAAAGAATTTTCGATTCTTCAATAATGTTTTAGGTCTTAGCAGTAACTTCACCTTGTGACACCTAATTTTAACTTCCTGCGCATATGCACTCTTTTGTTTTATGCTTTCCATTTAGCATACGGTAAAGTGAAAGGAATAGCAACCCTATCTTTCAGGATTCTCACATTTCCTAATATGCCATTCCTTAAGTGGACGTAGTTAAATAGAGCACGTTTTAGTAAGACAGCAAACCCGCATAACTATTTTATTATCATGCGAACAAAGATTTTTAGATACGGTGTATTGTTCACTTCGAGTACTCTTTATGAAAAACACTTACATCCATTGACCTTAAAGAACACGCGGAGCCAGGTAGCTACATAACGACAACCAGTAAACCCACAGTCGAGGGAACATAATCACGATGTACATGTGCTCATTTTTTATTAGTACGTCAGTAGATGTAGTCAAGTACAGCACACAAAGTGCAGACCAGCATGTATGTTCCAGCAAGACTATTTGCTGTATTATAATAGGAATAAATATTTTTAAATATAGTGTATGTTTTCAATTGAAATCTCGTTTATCAAAAGCATTACAATAATGTTAGTAAAAGTATATTTTTTCCATTGACTTTAAAGTAGGGGGGGATACGCGGTTGCTTAACGACAGCCAGTAACACAATGGGGAGAATCTCTGATGTACAAACACAGTATAGCAAAAAAGTGGCAAGGGAAGCTGACGAGCACATCACTTTACCTTACTTACGCACAACAAAATAATAACGGAAATAGAAATTCAGATGATTGATCGCACAAAAGCCCATTCTCGCAAGTATCCCGATATACCTGAACATATATGGACAAATCAAGCTAACTGTATGAGAAGTATGACTACTAAGAACGGATATAATGCTCGGATTCGATTTCCTTAAACGAACCTGAGCACAAACCGATCCATTAAGAAACCTCTTAAGGACTCCGAACCGAACTTACTCAGAAAGAGTTCGTCACATTGTGCGGTCTACAAAACTAAAGGAAACCGTTTAGAGCAATTTCTCGCAGAAAACTATAACAATTGGATCACGTATCCACACCTATTCACAAAGTAAAGCATGACATTAAATTGAATGACAAAAACATTCCGGTAAAACAAAAATACTGTACCCAAAAGCTCCGTACTTTATAAAGGCATAAATGAAGCAGTAAACAAAATGATATAAGATGCTTTACATCTCACCAGTAGCGTTGATTGAAGAAACGATCAGCAAATATGGTTTCTTCATTGATTTCAGAAAGCTAAATAAGGAAAACAGAAATCGACACATACCCAATGCCATCCACTGAAAATATAGTAAATAAATTAATAGTAGCCCATTTTATGGCAAGATAGGGCCCTAAAAATGGATACTGGTATGTACCATTAGATCCAAAAGGCAAATTATTAACCTCTATTACAGTAGCCGGCAAATAACTAGTTCAGTTCAAGGTCGCCCCATTCTGATTACATAGTGCTGGCGCTGGATTTTAAGGCCCTCTTGGATTCCATAATATGACCAGAAATTCAACCATATACGTTCGCAAATTTAGACATCAACCCGGAAGGCCTTTCGATAACCACCTGACAAATCCACGGGATACCTTAACAAACTATAAATACAGGAAACAAATAAAATACTTCGGACACGTCCTCAGCGTAAAAGGAGTTCCAACCGGCCAAAAAAAGGTACAAGTAGTACTAAAAATGGAATGTTTGAAGAGCAAAAAAGAATTCGGAAGCTTCCTAGGTATGTCATCCTGCCATAGGAAATTAATCTCACATTTTGGACTTACAACCCCACTCTTAAGCAGTATGCTCAAAAAGACAATTACATTCAACTTGGTCACAACACAGGAAGAAGCATCCCAAAAATTGAAGGAACAGTTAAGTAATGCACAAGTATCGCCCTGTCCGGATTTTGAAATATAATTCGTACTCCAAACCGGTGCGTCCAACGAAGGCATACAATCCGTATTATCACAAGGCACCGAAAGTCACATGGGATGAGTAATCAGATAGATCCTTTTACTTATATTATATAGACATATAAAGGGGAAGGTCTAATACATTCTGATTTTAAGAATTTGGAGCAAAAAATTTTAAACGGTTGTGACTTAAGACATGTCAAGGTTTATATATATAGCAGAAAAAAACTACTCGAGATTAGATAAAGAAACCGTGGTGATACTATTCGCAATACGAAGGATTCAAAATGTACATAGAAGGATATTATTTTCGGGTAATCTCAGACCACCGATCATTTTTGTTGCTCTAAGCTAAACCAAATCCAACAGGAAAAGCAGCTAGATAGTTTATGAAACTAAGACAACGCAAATGCACATTACAACATAAATAAGACTCACTTACCAAGGTAGGCGACACACTGTCAAGAAACCCCATAAGCACAGTCGCAGAAATGTAAAAAATTCCGACCTACAAATGCCAATGAATAAAAACACTCCCAAAAGTCCTAAGATATATTGAAAACTACAGGTGACGAAACATCTAAGAAAAAGAGTAATCAGGTCAAACCATGACAACCAGAGCACAGATCATGTAGGACCAAAACAACCTTTAATTTACTATTGCTATGGTTGCAAAATGACATCAGGAGATATGCCCAGCAATGCCAAAGTTTCCAACAATACAAGCTATTACACCAAAAACTGGACGGAAACATGGCGTACGCGAAAACCAGCGCATCAGAATAAACAATCAACACACACCTGACAGGCCCCATAACTATATCAGAGAAAGGAGACAATTTCTAGCGATACTTCAGGATAAATTTACGAAATAGGTGAAAATTAGACCACTATGAATCGGTACTGCTAAAACAGTACTACGAGTTTTAACACCAAACCAAATTGCATTCGACAATAGGCCTCAATAATAAGTTATTTCAGAATAAGCTAACAACCCCTTATACACCTCAGGCTAACTGGGGTAACAGGATATTGCTAACTATAATGACGCACTTAGTCACAAACAAACATAAAGAATTGGATACGTAGATGCTGGAAGGATGCTTCGCAGTAAATGCTGCCAGACACGAGTTCAAAGGATTCCCTCCCACATACCACAACATAGGAACAGAAATATAACAAGCTCAACCCTATGAGCATAAACCGACCATAAAGAAAACTCGGTAGACCGCTAGCAAGTATACGAGAATACGTCAAGCAATTAAAATGCCTGAAAGAAATACAGAAGCGCGGTAAATTGAGTTAGTCAAAACAAGCATACAGAAATGACACCATTTCAACTCCTGAAGTCGCGACGCACACCTCCAAACAAGAGATATAAGATGTTGATGGAAACACCACCATCCGGCTATAAAACTGGTCGTTCGAGGAAACTATGTCCAAAAGTTTTCGGCCCATACGAAGTAAGCGACATAGTATCCAAGACACAATTAAATTAAAAGGAACAATCGATAAAAATTAATCGGGACAGTTTATATCGAAGGAATCAAACCTGTAAAGGAATGCGAAGAAGCGGAGCTAAACGCCAACAACAAATCAATATAAAGGACAGGTAAGAACGCAAAATTTATCAATTAATATTGTGATGCAAGTAAAAATAGCTCCTATAATTTGAAACATCCCGCTAAAGTAAATTATAGATATATTGTATTAAGATCTCTACCAGCAATCCTGTACCTTTACCACTTACCTAACACTCACTAATGCTACATTTCAGCCTCAGACCGTATGACTGACTCCACCAACCATTGACTTAGAAGTTTGAATCAACAACTACTGGTAGAAGCCACCACCAATCTTAAAGTATCTTGCCTAAACTTTACCGAGAGTGTTTGGACCGTCTCTAGTCCACTACTCTTGAAAAACCTTTGACTTGGCACTTCACAGCAAGGGGCAAGGCGATGGAACTAGAAGAAACTGAAAAGGCGCACGAGGCATGTTAGTCCTCCAATATCCCGCCGCTCCCAACAAATCCACCTACAAACCGCTTGTAGTGAATTAGGTGAGACTTTTTTAAGGCTCTTTGGAAAATCCCCGCCACCGACACCGTCTCTATCGAAGCAGCCATCGCTAAAATACCTTCAGGCAGCGACACTGCTTCCACAACCGTTACAGACCACAGTGCACCTGTCCCGCCGTCGCGGATACTAACAGCCACCGGCACCAAACCTAAACGAAAGGTGTACACCTCTTCGCGTCACAAAGGACAGCCGCTAAATATTTCTCAAGAAAGATAAAGCCGGACGCCTTCAGGATAGAGAAGAGTACCTCCTAGTTTTCGATTAGCAATAAAACATCGCCACCAACCAAAATATCACCACACAGCAACCCAATAAGTGTACCGTTTTCCGCCGCAAAGTGTTACGTTTCTTGTAAACGCCATGCAATAACGAGAAAAACACGGTTAATCAATCGCCACAATTCTACACGTTTTCTCTTTAAACTTATAAATCTTGGGTGTAGTAATCAAGACATTTTAAAAAAATTGAAACATTGAAACAGTTTCGTGAGACACCGTAACGTATTTCGATTCTTCGAATTGTATTAGACAAAACCGAACTAATATTAATATTCACCTAATTGAGAGGGATGCGTACCAAGTAGTATAAGGTAGCTTGATTTTAAGCATTAAAACGCATTCCGTTTCTGGCATTCTTTCCAAAAGACCCAGTTCATAAGCACCTATATCTGGATAACGCTCTTATTGTACGACATGGCTGAAACCAGTTCTACCCTAAAAGCCCACCACGTCCCGTTTTAGCCCAATCAGGTTCACTTTTACGCTAACTGAGGAGACGTCGACGAACTCTAACGTCAAAAGCATCAAGCTTCATGCTACGAATACTTAAAGGCGCTGCTAGTCGTCACAATACCCACTCAACCGAATTAAATATAGAACACCGTGACTACCAGGGTAACGAGTCTTGCACAACGCCGAACGCCGCGACGTGTCCTCATCCTGTTGCTTCTAGGATAACGAAGAAGTTGGCTATCCTTAATGCTCCGATCTGATGCCGTCCCATATAGGTATGTAAATATTGTATTCACCGGGTGACAACGGAATCATTAGACAAACTATAACCTCCAGAGCTTTTAAGACTAAGTTATGAAATTTAGCACAAGTATTGTTTTGAAAACGGGATCTATTTTGCTTTGTTCTCTTCTGGTATATCCGGAAGTAACCCCAATTTTGAAATTTTAAATGCGACATCCTGCATATATTAACATTTTTTGATTTTGCAGACAATTCTATCCCAGCATCATTTTTAAAAATTTCTGAGTCTTCCAGACTTTTTCACAACCACTTCTATTTTACCTTCTAGAGTGCCGTGACAGAAGTTAAATCAGTTAAAAGATTTAAATAAATAAGGGAAAATTAAATTCGGAAAGCTTTTCAATTATATTATTTTCTACCGCTATTTAAAATTTATAAAATTAGGTTCTTTTTTCAAATGACAACGTCTTTTAGGCACTCAGTAATATTTAAATGCTACTATTTACGACAAATCTATTGATATTCTTAAATTTAAAATCTGTCAATTATCAGTAAGGGTACATACATTTTTAGATAGGTAGTTATTATTATCAATCATTAGATAGGTATGTTTATCAAGTATATTGAACAAAATGGGTTTTTATAAATTTTTAATCGCGATAGAGGAAACATCGCTGTTTAGTCATTTCTTATTTATTTAGTTCATTGAAGTTATTTAAGTGCATGGCACTCTAACTGGAAAGATACAAATGGTTGTTAAAATCTAGTAGACTTAGAGACTTTAAAATGATGGCGAGGTATTCAGAATTGTCTGCAAAATCTGAAAATATAGACATATGCAGGGTGTCCTATTTAAACTTTCATAGCTGGGTATACTTCCACAAAAAACCGGAAGCGATAAAAGAGAGTCAGCCAATGAGAACTGGGCCACTTTAGCAATACAATACTACTGCCAAATTTCATTTTGCAGTTTTAAAATCTCTGGGAGTCATAGTTTGCCTATTGATTCCGTTGACACTCGGTATATAGAAGGCCATAAAATGTAAAATAATTTGATAGGATTCAAAAATTTTTAAAACGAAACAATATATAATTATCATGGTAGCTAAAGTTAGAAAAGGAAGAGCTAATCATCGTTAATAAATAACATTGCTAAGTGCGCTAACTATATAACAAGAGATAAAAAAATTAATTTATAGAATTTATAAGTAATGAAAGATGAATCAAGGAAAACAAGACGTATACATAATTCTAGAAGGATAATTTAGCAACAATTGTGATGATTAACAGCACCGTTGAGAAAAACGCAACATCCATCAGAAAAACGTACGTCAAAAAGAAAATCTGGATCAATACGAATTTATTCGCTTATCTGCTTTCAAAATTGTAAAGGCTTATCAGACCCATTTTCAGTCAGCTTATGAACTAAACTAATTTTGTATGGATGAAACTTGTGACATTTTAAATGGTTGTTATTGAAATACCCGATTCACTAGGTAATTTTTGTGTACCTAACCTGGGATTTATAAAGACGTAGAATTGCCATTTCGACTAATTCAGTATGCGCGCTATTTTCTGCTACCCGTTTTATATTGGATACAGACCCTGTTTCACGAAATTTTCGTATTAAATCCACTACACAACTACTATGCACATGTTTATCACCATGTATTTTAATGAATAAAGTGGCTTCCGTATTTGCATATTGATTGTTTTTGAAAAACAGTGAGACGATTTCAATCCTTTCTGCAATCGAATAAACCATTTCTTTTATAATGTAAAATAAAGATAATTCAAGTAGAGCAATTTGTGAAATAGAATATACGAAAATGACAATTAAACGTATTGTTTTACAAGTGCTTACCTTACCACGCCTGATTTTTTCGACAAATTTCTTTTGAAGTTGTCTATGACAAACGCAAACACCTACAAACTTGAAAATATGTTATCTCCTAAACCAATCATTCTATTTGAAAAGTAAATACGCCTTTGGAAAGAGAAATTTCTGCGATTATTTATATACTTTCCATGTAAAATTATTTACACCCTCTTAGAAGTTTGAGTGAAATGAATCGCCCTAACTAATAAAATCGACTTGTCCAAACGTTTTTATAATATTTCAGTTTAAATGGCCAAAGCGGCTCTGTCCAGTTTTCAGTGCGCCACCCTCTCTCCCTCTCTCTCTCCCTCTCTCTCTCTCTCTCCATATATATATATATATATATATATATATATATATATATATATAT
>JAHWXV010185548.1:0-12447 GCA_024586415.1 Phrixothrix hirtus
ATCATTTATTAATCAGTCAGTAGTTAATTTAAAATAATAAAGCGCGAACTAATCTAAAAATTAAATTTTTGTACTCTAAGATATTCTAATTACATCTTTTTAATGAAATTAATCATAAAAACATTCATTTTAAAAATCATTTATTAATCATTCAGTAGTTAATTTAAAATAATAAAGCGCGAACTAATCTATAATTAAATTTTTAAATGAAGTTAATCATAAAAAACATTCATTTTTTATAATCATTTATTAATCAGTCAGTAGTTAATTTAAAATAATAAAGCTCGAACTAATCTAAAAATTAAATTTTTGTACTCTAAGATATTCTAATTACATCTTTTAAATGAAATTAATCATAAAAACATTCATTTTAAAAATTCTTTATTAATCAGTCAGTAATTAATTTAAAATAATAAAGCGCGAACTAATCTAAAATTAAATTTTTAAAATGAAATTAATCATAAAAACATTCATTTTTTATAATCATTTATTAGACAGTAGTTAAATTAAACACCCGCCCGCACGCCCACCCGCAGCTATTTTAGATAAGCACTTTGCAGCTTTTTAATGTTTAATTGTCAGCATTTATAATTCAACATCCTCATCATCATTATCTTTACTCTCTCTCTATCTATCTCTTACACTTACGCATACTCTTACTCTTACCTCGCTTCTCTCTTATTAACTTTAAACTTTTCATACATGACCGTCGGCGCGCCATTTTGTTCTTACTTCGCATTTTTTACAGTACATGTCGGCGCGCCATTTTATTCTTACTAAACACACACACACACACACATGCGGCCATTACTTGTACTCATTTATATTTTTACAGTATATGTCGGTGCGCCATTTTGTTCTGATTTATATTTTTAATACATGTCGGCGCGCCATTTTGTTCTTACTAACAAACACACGCCTCTTTATTACTTACTAGCGGCCATCTTTCATTCAAACACGCCCCTTTTACTTACTATATTTCATCCTTCTCGCATTCGCCGTTTACACACACTTCGAGCTCACTCTAATCAACCCTCGGAAAAACTACTTCTTTACAGACACGCCCACACAACTACTTGCATACTTGGACACGCCCATTGAAACATTCGTATTCCATCCTTCTCGCATTCGCTGTTTATACACTCCTGCATCTCACTCGTGGAAAACTCAGGGAGGGGCTATCCCCCGTATTTTACACGCCCCCGCTGGGTGAGGGAGGATACCCCTCTCGCCCCTCTTACCCCTTACCAACAAGCTATCAAGAAGGTGACTTGGTATATTGCTACCATATATATCTTGTGATCAATCGAAAATCTTACTATAACGAACGGTAGCACAACCAATGTTCACTTGGGTTGTTGCAAAATTAGATACAACGCCTTTTGCATGTTGGTAAGTGGCTCCAAAGATACATTTTTACTACTTACTAGAAAAAATAATTATCCCAATGGACACCAACCGCTGGTTTACATTATAAACACCTTTTTGCTGACAACAGTATTTATTTTATATTTGAATTAAAATAGGACAATTACTTCTTAGTACTGCAGGCGAAGTAGATATAAAAAGATGTTCATTTATTTAATGTAATTTCAAATAGTGCAAACTCAGCTATTGGATGCAAAAAAGGTTATTGGCCAACTGGTAAAGGATAACTGACGAGGACACGTTGTATAATTAGTAGAAAACTACCTAGGTAATTGGTTGAGCTATAATGTGCAGTGACCATCCAAGGCTAACCATTCTAATATAAAATAAAGTTTATAACGGCAGAAGTTACAGTAGAAACGAACAACATAAGATACTTTAACCTGAAAGGAAATTCTTCCTCAGTATATGAACGATCATTAAATAAAGCCAAACATAATATATCAGGTTGTTCCAAATAACCCAAAAATGATAATACTTGTGATGGCACCATTTGAAAACGGTAAATAATTCGAAGAAGCGGTAATATTATTTAAATTAGTAATAATTACTAGCTCAAAGATCGCAAAAAAATTTATAAATTAATTAAAATTTGATTGAAATTTGACAGGAATAGATATAAATGGATGCTTTTATGTGAACTAATACAATTATCAAACCTTTGCTTTAAGACAAGTTTCTGAATATGTTATGTACTAAAATTGAAATATGACATGGTATATGGCCAAAACGAGTATCTATCCTCAGTTAAGCCAAATCTAGCCAGAACTAACCATTGCAACCATTGAACGCAGATTAAAGTTGGTAAATGTGTCAGAGGTTACACAGGAAACATTTTGTGCATCTGTATATTCAAAACCTACCTTTAGAGCGAAGACAAAAACTACTTGGATATTGCAGTTATGGTATTTGTTTAGCCTGACATAGTGAATACTTTGCACTGAGTGAAGTACGTTATGACTTCTCCTATATATATTGAAATATCTAAACAAGTTAGGAATACCGTGCATCGGGCTGAAAGCTCTCAATAGGTTGACCTTTAATGAATCGTTATTAAGGGTGACCTAAAATAGAGACCACGCTGCATATGTGAAATTATGTTGCCGACAATCAGTGACCATCCTTCCCTCAATTGAAATTAGGATGACTAAATGCTTGATTGGTGAATCAACCATAAAATGTGAACAACAAAGAGGTTTGGTTAAAATAGATCACTCTATATACGGATGACGCTATAAATAGGACCTAATTTTTTGAACGTGGTAATGCTTAATATGCACATTGATAAAGATTAACTATGCGATATAATTACTTGCAACAAGGACCTCGTATGCGCATTCCTGCTGCTTTTAACACACGTAATAGTTGTCCAACAATTCCCTAATTAATTGAATTTACGTTAAATAAAACTAAGACATATTTATAAAAACCACTGGTGTCTGCATAATACACATAATTACACATAGGGCATATAACAAATTAAACAGCAATACAATAAAAGTTGCTTGTATAGGTCCGGCCCAAGCTAAATTTCTTAAACAGAAGATTACGGTAACCCCCTTATACAATAAATTAGTTAGTGTTGCTATGGATCTGTACAGAAAATATTCAATAATTCAATAAATTACCATGCATAGGTTGGGAGCACTCTCGGTAAATAATTTAGTACAAATATGTAGGTGCAGTAATTACTAAGTTTTGTTTCAGCAGTCGTTGTGGAATAGTAAATTAAGTAATGTAATAGGTAGAACATCTCTAGGAAGTAATATTCGAAAATGCCTTAAGCAAAGGATCAAAACGGTAGAACGTTCTCAGATAGTAAAATTAGCGGCACTACTTGAGATAAAAGATCGCTTAGTTTCAGGTGTTGTAGATTCCCCAATTGCTGAGATTTGGTAAAAATGTGATTTACAGGTGTCAGCTGTTAAAGTGCCATAATCCGGCAGAAACTCCCATCAATTAAATGGTTTAACTATAACCACATATCCATTGCAAAAAAGCTTGTGAGCATACTGGAAGATTGATTTGGAGGCGCTATTGCAATAATCAGCTGAAAGATAAACATTACGTTCTAATTGTTGTTACATTGCATTTGTTTACTAGGTTATATCCTGCAAAGGAAGATGTATTTATCAATCGTTAAATTGTTACGGTCGCTAGAAGAACGAGTCCGTCCTTACGATTGTTAGTCTCAAAACCTACTGACTCCCAGTGCTCTCATTGTACATAACATTGAATCAAAGGATCCAGTTGCATCCCCCCTATAGCAATTAAGCGTACTCTAAATGGTTTTAAAAACGGTCGGGAATACAAACAACTAGCTTAACTGAAAATGAGTGTTACATAGCTCGCGATATTTGTCTGGCTGATCATATTACAAACATTTCAAATGGCTTTCTTTTTCGAATTAAAGATGAATTCACCGAAGTTCTTAAATTACCTATTAAAGGAAGTAGATGTTTAGCAAATGAACTATAAATTTCAATTCCTATTTAATAGAAGACAGTTAACAAAATCCCGTATAGTAATGAATAATTCCAAATATACTATGCAATATTACATAATAGTGGTGAGCTATTACTCAAAAGTTGCTCTGTTATAACTTACGGGATTAGAATTTAATTCTTTCCGGAAATGTAAAGGTACATGCGTTGCTTAATATGAAGAAATCGAATATTTATTTATTTATAATTTACTAATGACGAAATCAAAATATATTTTTGATGGTAAAGCAGCAGCGTTTCCGCTATATGATATAAAGGAACGACGAACGCACAAAGTATTTACAGCTGTACGAAGTATGTATATACCAAATCCATAATAAATATTTTAATTTGTATTGAAAGTATTTCAAATTGTTTCAGAAATGAAACTGTTAGGTTCAATGAATAATTTTTTTGCCAATTTTATGTTTTCCGTTTTGGGGTTGAAAGGTAATTAGTTTTCAGATTGACATGGTTGTATAGATTTCCTTTATCTTATTGTGTGATGTTATTTAAGCAAAATATTTAGTTTACTGCGAGAACTTTGTGGTTGAGGCTTGTACTGTATCATTTTCATTTATTGAATTTTGATTTAATTTGGCATCACTCGTGTGTATTTGAGGATTTAACCTTTTAGTTAGACATTCGTAGTTTTCTGACATTTGCGCACGTTATTTTGGAGTTATGGTATTTAGATTCATTTCTCATCGTAAATTGTACTGTAATTTATTTGATTCTGGCGAATTTGGTTTCCCATAATTTTATCCAGCGTCTGAAAATGACCGGTGAATGTTAATTTAATTTGGCTTGATGCTATATTATGATAGATTACGAACATAAAGTACGGCTATACACATACCCAGTGCTGATAGACATGCGTTTGAGATCATGTTTAGTCTATGCAGAAAAGTGTAACATCTGAATCCAACAAGTTCGAAGGTCATATGAATTTTACCTTATAATAAGATTATTGCAGAATTAGTAAATTAAAATGTGTTCACTTACAAGGTTAACATATATAAAAACTATTTACACTTGTAAATTTATGCAATCAAATTCTACAGAAATGTTAACCATTAGAAGCCACTCAAATTTTATATTCACTAGCTGCGGGTAATTGACATTCGACGCTAATGCAATGTTTCGCATCAACTTGAAATGTACATTTTATATTACATTTGAGTTATTTTGCATTGTAAAGGTAAATGTAATCTATTTATGTGATTACTGAAATTAATTACTGGTAATATTTGGATTTCTTCAGGAATTAAGGCTAGAACTTCTAAAGATATATTAAAACGAGAAAGATATTTCATATTTTAATATTTTGTTTTTCTTATTATCATGACATTTGATTAATTGTTAGATTGGACGTTTTGGGTTACAAATCCTCCTTCGGCAATAATTGAAGTAGTATTATTTTAATAATTTTAAGGTGAGAATCATAATGTTATAGCAGTAAGATAAATTTTAAATTATAAAATATAGAAAAAATAATGGTATAGCTAATTAATAATATAACGAAATGTGATACTTACATCAAAAAAATAATAGATGAACTAATAAAATATTAAATCATTTTCATTATTATACTAATTTTCCGGGAGTTCTTTAGTATTATGAAGATAAAATTTAAAGATGATATTATTAAACATAATTACTAGTTACAATAATATTTTTATTAAAATAACGTTCAGCACGATGTAGGAAGGAAATGAAGTTAATTTTATTTCTTTGATGTAAGTTTACATGCCCCTTAGATTTATATTATGGGAACAATTGTTATTTAATGCAATTTATGTCAAGAATACCAAAGTTTAAAACTAAAAGAATAATATTGTATAAACTAACCCTTTACATTTAATATGAATATTATAAGAAATATAATATTATTAGAGAAAGATATAATATAATATAATAAAATGTAATTATTCTAACTAGTAATTATGTTTAATAATATCATCTTTAAATTTTATCTTCATAATACTAAAGAGCTCCCGGAAAATTAGTATAATAATGAAAATGTTTTAATATTTTGTTAGTTCATCTATTAATTTTTTGATATAAGTACCACATTTCCTTATATTATTAATTAGCTATACCATTATTTTTATAGATTTTATAACTTAAAATTTATCTTACTGCTATAACATCATGATTCTCACCTTAAAATTATTAAAATAATACAACTTCAATTATAATAACAACAATAATAATAATTTTTATTTGTAACCACATAATATTTTGTAAATATTGGTATTTAGTAATCTAATTTAGTAATCTAGGATATTAGACTTATAAACAAAAATAAAAGAAAAAAAATTTGCCTAATATGGTACAAACCACAGGGGGAAGTTCAGCTGGTATGCCGTGAGGCAGTACCTCTGTTCTGCCACTTAAACTTTGAAGTTAATAATTAAACATTATATAAATGTATGCCTAAAACTAACACCTAACAACTAAAATTCGGCACTGCTCTATTTAATAAAATGCGGTAGATATTAGCAACAAGAAGTTAATTAATTTTTAATTACTTCCAAAGATGAAGTTTGTTGTGAAAATACCAAACTAAACCGCTCTTTTTTAAATAAAGCTAAGCCAAGTTTCTTAAAGCAATGAGGTAGTGACCTATATAGTTTAGCTATGCAATATTTAAAACATCTTTCATATCGAGTAGATCGATGGATAGGCGGGGTTAATATAAAATTTATATTGCGTAGGTTTATATGATGTATATTTGTTCTGAATGTAATTTTATTGTATAAATATGGAGGTTTGTAATTAAGCATTACCTTATGAAATAAACATGCGGAATAAAAGGTTCTTCTATTTTTCATGTTTAACCATCTTAATTCGTACAGATTATTCCACAGCTAATTCCATAAATAAAACTTATACAGGAATTTTGAACTCTCTGTATACATGTGCATTTCAGAGTGAAAAATATATGAAAGAAATAGACCGGTATAGGTAGTAAATAACAACGGACCAAATATTGAACCCTGCGGCACACCTCCCGCGACATTTCTAATTTCAGATATTCCGTTATCTAATTTAACACACTGTAATCTATTACGCAAATAACTCTTGATTAAACAAATAACTTCTGGATTTAAAGAAATAAAATGTAACATAGTCTCGTAATATCAGAGCTACTAATTTTCCCTAATTATTAACGCTGAATATATCATCAGTTACATTTAAAAGTGCTGTAGTGCAACTATACTGCTCCCTAAATCCCGATTGTACTGTAGGTAAGATATTAAATTTATCTAAATGCTGTCTAATTTGTATATTGATAACTTTTTCAGCTATTTTAGACAACGCAGGCAGTGTACTAGTGGGTCTAAAATCGCTATAGTGTTGAGGGTTTACTTTCTTCGGAACTTGAATTACTAAGGAAGTCTTTCAACGACGGGAAGGGTTGTGCGTTGAAACTGTATTAATAGTGTGTGTTATGTAATCCAAGATACGACGGCAGCATAATTTAATCATGTTTATACTGATCCGATCTATTCCAGTAGCATTCGTACTAATTTCATTAATAAGTTTTACAATACATTGATTTTCTACAAGAGTCAATGATAATCCAGAAATGTTATTATGCATTTTGTTATTATTGTAATAATTTATTAAATCATTGTCAACATTGGATGCGGGAGAAATGTCTATGAAGTAATTATTTATTTCGTCAGGGTATGCTAGTTCCCTTGGCAATGAAGTGGTATTCTTGTTTGGTAAAATTTGTAATGACTTTAGATTTTTCCACATAGTTTTAGGATCACAGTTTCTAACGATAAAATTGAAATAAGCCTTTTTATCATTTTTAACACAAAAGGAGGTAAGATTTCGCAAAGTCTTGTAGTAATTCCAATGAGCCGTTTGCTTCGTTCGATTAAAACGTCATTTCGCTTTATCTCTAAGTGACATTAAGAAACGACCGTTGTCAGTTAACCAAGGTGTTTTAGGTTTACTTTTAATTGAATTTACAGTTAGATAGGGCGCAAATACATTAAACAAGTTCAATATACAATTACTAAGATATTTAATTTTTTTTCGTCCACATTATCTATTGAAATAATATCATCAAAAGGATCACTCAATAGAGCGTAATTGAATGTTTCATAATCAAAATTTTTAAAATCTTTGAAAGTCTTACAGCAAGGTTCGATCATAGGTCCATCAATATTTATACAACTGTATATAGAATGGTGATCAATTATTGCTGAAGAAGGGTTTGTAACCCGAAACGTTCAGTCTAACAATTAGTCAAAAGTATTCATAATAAGAAAAACAAAATATGCGTGAAAAACCGTTTACTCGCTTCAACACACCCTAAGAAGTTCTGGCCTTAAGTATGAAATATCTTTTCCTCGTTTTAATATACCTTTAGAAATTATTGCCTTAATTCCTTAAGAAATCCAAATATTATCATAAATAAGCCAAAATCAAACAAGCTTTGTACTCTTCTATATATTTTATTAATCACTGGCTAGATTTTCAGTATTACCGTTCTAATAGCAAATTTGATTTCGGGAAATTGCACTCTTGTACCCGTGTTTAACCAAATATAGAGATAGAGGGGTTGATTTTAACAACTTTTAGGGCAATATTATAAATATCACCTTTTGCTTAATTTAAAATATTTAAGTGCGAAATACACGCGTAATATCCTATACTTTTGATAAAACCTCACTTTCGTTTCATAAAGTTAGGCCTTGAAGTTATTTACATAATTACAGTAATAAATTTAAGCTTGTAACTTACTAAATTAATTATTCGGGGAAATTTAAATTTTAATCTACATATGAGTTATTCAGTACACGTTATGTATTGTGAATTGCATCGCATCACAATACATTGAACTTCATTATTCCAACACGTTCTTCTTTATCTTATATTCTTTTTTATTATACCAGATTCCTTTCAAATATAGCATTGAGTTATTACAAAATGCTATTAAAGTTCCAAGGTTGAAGTCGGTTTTGACCTACTGAGTATTCGTCAGTAAATAAGTGTGCTATTTGTTTTCTTGTACCGAATAGCTCTCTCCTGAATTCTTAATCCAGAAGGGAACCTATATTCGGAGTAATTTTTAAAATCCCTACTTCATTAATCTGCTATCCTCCTAATCACCACAGAGCAAAGGACCATGGCTTTGATTGGATAACTCCTATGCTAAATTGAACACTGCTTTGGGTATTCGCTTCTACTCTATTTATGCAAATGCGGCATATACCGTGGCGAGAACGCTTGGAGATACCGACTCTATTCATTTCGATTTTTGTAACTGTGCGTCACATCCTATATTGCTAACCTCACTCTAAAAATCTAGAAATAACGTTCAAAATGATACAGGAAAAATCCCATGAAAATACCTAATTCTAATGCAGTAAAATTAAAATTTATATTAGGCCAGTCAATGCTATTTATTTAATAAAATAAAGTTTAATTTGCAGGTAATCCAATGTCAGGCAAAGCTGCAGGTAATATGTATTATAAACTAATTTAGGAATGACAAAACACATGTAGCACAAAATTGTATGGCTTTCGATATGCAAAATTAATAAAAAAGTTAGGCCTCTAATTAAAAAGGAATTAGAAACAACTTTTACAGATGAACCAAATTAAAATTCGGAAGTACTCAGATGACAGTTTGTGACAGGTAGGCTAGTTTTGAATAGGTTAGCTAAAATTAGTTATCAGCGTCGTCAGATGCATCACACCGTCGCGCCAGCGGGATATAGCATTCGGTTGGAGTTTGCGTAGCGGGTCAGCTTTGGAGAAACAAGGGTGGCAAACCTCAACGAAACCCTTCACACGAGGATTGTATGATGTAGTACAAAAATCGTTGCTTGGAACCACTAAATGATTAAGGGGTTATTTCGAGCCGCCAAGGAACTCTAAAATAAATGCCAAAAATACATAAAATAAAGATTCGTGTAAAATGAAAGTCATTTAAAATAAATTCCACAGACGCAAAAGATAAATGTCATAATGCCATATGGATGTAGATCCTTTTTAAATTGATTAAGTAGTCGAAAGTTATTTAAGATTTCTAAATGAACAGTGAATTTTGCTATATTGAATGAAAAGCTCAGCGTTTCTACAGTGTTGTAACGTTATTTTGTGAAAAAAAAAGGGTTTTCTTATTTGTATTTTATTAAAAGCTCATTACATGCATACTTTTGACCTGAAAATGTATTTAACACTGAATATTATACAAATATCACTTTTGAATATGAATTTTTATAATGGAAACGCTCGACAAGTAGCAAAAGAATATCATCGCAGGTTTCCAAATAGAGACAAGCTTTCCCATAGTCTATCATTTTAGACTCTAAGTAGCTGGTAATCCAGTTATAGAACAAACTATTCATACACACGAAATTAATGTATAAATAGAAGGAGTCCTGATCGATTGAATCCTGAACGGTTAATCAATTACTATTCAGCGTATAGCAAGTCAATTACAACCGTCTCAAATTTTATGCAGCTTGTATTCAATCAAAAAATATTACGTTGGCTTAATCCTCAAAATGTACAAGTGTTAAACCTAGCTAACATTCATAAGCAATTGATATTCTACCAGTGGTTTCTTAAGCGACATCCAGTAGATAACAACTTTATATTAAACATTTTGTGTTCTTATGAAGAATGTTTCACGAGATATGGTATAAGTAATTCTCATAACAAGTGTATTGCCCTTACAATGTCCACGTGCAATTAAACAGATGTTAAAGCACAGATTAAACTCAGAAACTTACAGGTCATTTCTATAAAATACTGCTTTCAAATTAATTGATGACGTACCCTTGAACATAATGTAGAATTTTAGCAACATGATGGTGCAACACCACATCGAGTTAGACAAGTAATCATTTGTACAAGTCAAGTTTTCCTAAACAAATGGATTAATGGTGGAAATCCTCAAAGCATAGCCATCATCATCCAAGAATGTAAATCCTGTAGAATGTTGTTTCTAGAAACATATGAAAATAAATCTACCGTGTATATAATATAAGTCAGGAACTATTATACTACAAAATACTCTAAGGGCTGCTTAAAGAAGGATATGAAATGACAGAGTATATAATTCAAGTTGAAATTCAGGATTGATTTTTTCTTTGACATTTTGGTTTTGTTCCTATGCTATTAAATTAAAATAATTCTTTAAACGTTTATAACCCCTAAACTAATACAAAATAGATGCCTATATGTTCATATAACATTTACTCTGATATGACAAAGTTTGTCATAGGGTTAATAAATTAACCATTCAAAAGCATAATTAGGCCCTTTCTAGTAGTTTTCTTGCATGAAAGAAATACCCAAGTTTATGAAGTACTCTAAGATGTTTGATTACACGATTTTCCTGTGTTACAATTCAAATTTCAATATTTCAACGTGACGGAATTTGATAATTTAAAGTGTATTTTAAACACTTCACAATAGATTTCCATTCGCATATTTGCTTTGTAGCTTCCAATATAATTGACTAGTTCTTCTAATTTTCAAAAAACTATTCCATAATTTATTAAATGTGTTTCAAAAACTACGCTATGAATAATTAATTATATATATTGCTTTTAATGCTGTTTGTTAAACGAATCTAATTATCATTAAGTGTAATTTATACAGAATGAGAACTTATTAAAATATTTTAAACATAACATCTAAATTATTATTTCAATCGCTTGTTTAAAGCTAGTACAAGAAAAGTGGCATTGTTCCTAAATGATAATAAAAACTTCTTATTTTGCCTGACAAAAGTTTCTTACACAATAACGATAGACCATTCTGTTTTACCAAAATATTTCAGCAGTGAAGGCTCTATTGTATCGGTCGTAAAAGTTAATATTTAATTATAAAGTTTCGCTTGGTTTTAATTGAAGCACTAAGATAAACTAATTACATCGATTGTACACTAATGCAAATTAAACATATTTGTTTTATGTCGCTTTAATCACTTTATAGTAACTTGAACAGCAAAAGGGTTTCATAAAGCCTTGTTTCTAATAATTTATCTGGTGTGCCAGTTTGCTGCAATTTTCTATCATAAT
The DNA here is from genome assembly GCA_024586415.1 of Phrixothrix hirtus. NCBI lineage: Eukaryota > Metazoa > Arthropoda > Insecta > Coleoptera > Phengodidae > Phrixothrix > Phrixothrix hirtus. The sequence continues at coordinate 11,975 of JAHWXV010185548.1, forward strand.
AAATTTAATTACTTACTTTAAAAGCATAGCATGAATAAATAAATAAATGATAATCCTAAATATTTTTGCAATTATAATATTTCAAAAAATTTTTATAATTAAAGGTACTATAACATTTTTGTGAGAAGTGATGTATATGCATTTACGTTTAATAATAAATGTTGAGGGTAAAATTTTCAAAATTAAACTCCAAACAACTTTTGTTTAAAAACCTTTTAATTTTACATGGGATTCGCCAATGGTACGTGTCTGAGCGGATCATAGGGTATATATATACAGGGTACGCCAAAAGTCCCGGAACGGTCAAATATCTCTGTTTCCTGCAAAGCAATTTTTTTTTAAATTTGGTATGTGTATACACTAAAGAGCAAAAAATGTATCGATCATAATGCCAATTTTCTGTAACTTCCGGTTTAGCCGGAAATGCTATCAATTGCTTATTTTTAAATGGGATACCCTGTATATTGTTTAAT